>JASUUG010000695.1:1800000-2100947 GCA_030449905.1 Luvunga scandens
TAACCCGCCAAATCTCAACCGTTCTTTGATCAAATCGGACGTTTCATATGATACCACGTGTAAGGTTGACTTTTAAAGTTTGACCAGCCGTTAGATCTTGATCTAATGGTTGTGTGGAGCGCATGCATCAAGCTTATCATAGACCGCAAAGCACTAGATTATGAATTTATTTTTCTATAAATAGAGCCTCATTTTTGTATTTTTGAGCATCTCACTTCTTCTCAAATTCTCTCAATCCCCTTGTAATCCTCTTTTCCAGGTGTGTTTTAATATTTTATGTAATTATTTTCATAAATAATATTAGTTTTATTTCTAATTTTAATTGTTTTATTTCCTTTTAATTATAAGTAATTTAATTTCAAGAATTATTTTTATTTCAATCATGCTTAGTTAAATAATAATAGTTAGGGTAAGGTGAAACTTTTGAGAAATAAATATGAATTAATCTACCACTCGAAGTTCGAGACCAACGTCTCATGCAATATGATGATGATTATGTGTGTGAAATTAGTGTAAAAATAATACACAAAAATAAATACATAAATAAATGAAAATTACACAAAATAAAAGCAAACTGAAAATTAAGTAAACAAGATAAATATACAAGAAAGAAAAAAAAATACGAAATAATTAAAATAAAAATTAATTAACTAAAATTAAATAGGCGGTTGAACCTACCTTTAAATAAAGAAAAAAAATAAATGCAAAAATTAAAATAAAAAAATAAATTGCAATAAATAAATTACGAAAATTAAATTTCAAAAATTAAAAGAAGATAGAAGAAAAAAATAAAATTAAATTGCGAAAATTAAAATGCAAAAATTAAATTGCGAAAATATAAAATGAGAAAATTAAATTGCGAAAATTAAATTGCAAAAAATAAATTGCGAAAATTAAAAGAAGAAGAAAATATATATATATATTTATAATTAAATTGCGAAAATCAAAAGAAGAAAAAAGTAATACTTACCTCAAGGTGTAGACTCTTTTTATTTTTTTTAAATTACCAACCAATTAAATATTAATTTAAATTATTAGGCCTTTGTTGTAATTTTTAAAGTCAATATTTAATTTATTGAATCCAAATAAAGTCCAAATAGAGTCCAAATAAGTCCAAAGATAGTCCAAAGAAGTTCAAAGAATAAGTCCAAATTTAATTATTATGGGAAATGTTGGCAAGGGACTTAATCGTAAATTTCTTAAATTTTGTGGTCAAACTGTAATTATGAGAAGAAGGAGCTGGAGACAAATATTTTTGGGGTGAAAGTGAAATTCTGAAGAATTTTAAGGATAGAACAAAATTTAAAAAAAGAAAAAAGAGGTAAATGAAAATTTAAAAATAAAAAATAAAAAATAAAAACGAAATAAAATAAAACAAAATAAATACCTCTCCCTGGCAATGGCGCCAAAAACTTGACACGACTTAAAAGTGATTTCCAACTCCCAAGTATAAGAGTGTCTTGTTGTATTATAACTCGGTGAGTCCGAGGTCGATCCACAGAGAAAGGATTTAATTTGTTTATTTTATTTTATAAAAATAAAACTTGAATATATGAAACTTAATTTAAGTGAAACTATGAAATTGAATTAGTTAGGGTTATGGATTCACTCTTAATAGTAAATAAAATTTAACAAATTCTTTTTACCATTTTTATTTAGATTTATTGTCCAAAAGATTAATTATATAAATTATTATTATTTTCCCATTAATTTTATTATGGATTAAGTATTTATTGTGCCAAAATCTATTTTGTCTATAATAAATCAAAATACCATGTTACCATATCTTATATTAAGATGTTAAGAATTTATTGTGCCAAAATCTATTTAATTTGTCTACAATAAATCAAAATTTCAAAATATAAATATATGTATAAAATAAATTAGAAAATAATTTAATTTATATAATTAAAAATAGAATTTGATTAAATCATATTTATTTCTCAAGAGTTTCACCTTACCCTAACTATTATTATTTAACTAAGCATGATTGAAATAAAAATAATTCTTGAAATTAAATTACTTATAATTAAAAGGAAATAAAACAACTAAAATTGGAAATAAAACTAATATTATTTATGAAAATAATTACATAAAATATTAAAACACACATGGAAAAGAGGATTACAAGGGAATTGAGAGAATTTGAGAAGAAGAGAGATGCTCAAAAACACAAAAATGAGGCTCTATTTATAGAAAAATAAATTCATAATTCAGTGTTTTGCAGTTTATGATAAGCTTGATGCATGCTCCACACAATCATTAGATCAAGATTCAACGGTTGGTCAAACTTTAAAAGTCAACTTTACACGTGGCATCATATGAAACGTCCGATTTGATCAAAGAACGGTTGAGATATGGCGGGTTAATGGGTGGATCGGGTCGACCCAAATACAAAGATTCGGATCCTTCAACTTGCTTCACCAACCACTGCCACGTGGCACAATCTTGGCCATTGAATAATGAACGGTTGAGATTTAGTCAAAATTGACAGCTATCCAATGCATCCATATTTATTGCAAGCTTATTCTATAATCCAATCAATGCTTGGTCAACTGAAAAAGTTAATTTTTCTTTTAAAAGCTGGATTTTAAGCCGGTCTTCACCCATCCTAAGGTTTTCGGACTTCTGGAATCCAAATTTGACCTTCATTTCCCATTTGGACCCTTGAATTACGTGAAATCAATATTTTACCTAATAACTACACAAAAATACTTAAAATTAAATATAATTAAAATATAATTAATAATTCTTAATATATTACATGAATACAAATATAAATTATAATATATGCACAAAATAACATTTTTATCATTTAATAAATATATAATTTTTAATACTAATCACACTGTCCAACCAGCTTATTGCTAGTCTCTAGCAATTAAAGCGTTATATTAAATTAAGATTTATAAAATTCACATGCAAGTTAATAATTATTCATCTAACATCTAAATTACCAAATAAATAAACTCTCCCAAATTTCTTTAACTTTTTGTTATTCACTCATTATCCAGGACATCAACAAATATTCTTTTGTGCTTAAATCATTAACACAATATTTATGGGGTTTCATTAAAAGAAAACAATATTTTCGTTATAAAATTCATTAGAAACTCTATCTTTAGGCAGCATATTATTCACATATATTTTAAAATATTATATTTTTAACCCATGTAGCGAGCTTTAGGCCAGTGACTCCCAGACCAGTTGGCCTTAGGGCACTAGCTGTTGAAACACCCCTATGGACTTAATTACTCAGGTTTTAGATATATCAAAAGTAGACAATTTTTTTTTTTGAAAATATACATTTTCTACTACCTTAGATATTATCTCTAATAAATTAAAAGAACTAAATGTTGCAAAAACTTTAACTTTCAACCCACTAATATTTGTCGCAGTGTGTGTGTGTAGAATGATTTAATAATACCTGTTAAATGAGTAAACAAAATGACTAAATAACCAATTGGAGAGTTCAAAAATTTGAGTAATTCAAAGAAAAAGGGAATAAAAATAACTTACTATGAATTTAAAAACTAAAATATAATACAACAGAACTATTAGGATGCGTATTAAAAGTCCTGACTCTTTACACAGCCATCCTAGACACAAAAAAAAAAAAATTGCTGTTGTTTTTTTTTTTTTTTAAGAAAAGTAGATAAACACATCTATTTATAATGTACATTACTATCCCTTCCCCCCAACCTAATTCAAACATTATTCATAATTTAAATATATACATGCAAAAAGGTGAAAAAGATAAAGAAAACATAAATAATAAAGAAGAGATAAAAAAAAATCATACCTGAATCGACTGCAGAAGCTTAAAGAAGATGAGAAAAAAAAATAACAACTCTAAAAATAAGAAGATGCATTTCTAGAAGTATTACACTCTATATTATGATATCTTCGACTCAAATTTATTTAAAGTTAGTTTTTACAACACACCAAGACCGAACATTCCAAAATTATAAACTATTCCCTCCCCCCAACTAGAATGAGACATTGTCCCCAATGTCTTAAAGGAAAGAAGCAGAGTTTAGAAGACATTATTTGACTGCTTCAAAATAATCACAAACGAAGAGTTAAATCTAATTTGCACTTCTTACGAGGGCTACGGTCACCATCATTAGTAAACCATTTCAATGTCAAAGTCTTGGGATCTGGTTCTGGTTTATAAGCTTGTAAAAGATCAAATAACTCATTAGCAGTAGAAGCACAAATAAAGAGTTTTTTCATGGAGATTGGAATAAAATGATTCTTAATTGCATGGTTAATGAATGTTAGGAAGCCATCATAAAAGTTATTAACATTTAACAAGCCGATTGGTTTTTTATGGATGCTCAAACTGGCCCAAGATGCAAATGTAATCAGTGCCTCTAAAGTTGCAAGATCTCTTTGTAAGAAAATAAAAGCGTCAGCATGATTTAACATTTCAGTTATTCTCTCTTGCATACCTGAGACAACTATTTCTTCTCCAATTGGTGGGCCAGGTATGCATACTGTAGGTTTTAAAGCTTGTGGAATAATGCCTAGCACTTGGTTTCCTCTAGTAACAACAGCTTCTGAGACAAGCTTTGATAACCCTCGATCACCTCCTCCATATACAAGGTGTAGTTTTCTTTCAGCTATGACATGACCAAGATCTACAGCTGCCTCAACAAACTCCTTGTATTTTCCATAATGAAATCCAGAAAGCAAACAAATGTTTTTGAATTGTTTATTTGAAGATGATGCCATTGGAAAAATTTTCAAAAACAAGTTGTAAATATTTAAAAAAGAAGTTCATATTTAAAGATCTTGCTGACAGACATAATGGTACACAGCTGTAAATGAGTTGGTGTATTTGTCAAATGACGCGTAAAGCTCGTGGCTCAATAATTCAAAAGCAAACAGCAAAAAAAAAAAGCAAATAATGACTAAAAACAAATAGTAAAAAGAAAACATACAATAATTAGATACAAAAATCACACCATTAACTACAATAATGCAAACAATAAAGCAAAAGGATATGTACTGGTAGTTGTGATTGTGGCTCACTCACATCTTCCTCTGGTTTTACATCCAGTAACGGCTTGAACGCCCTCTATGGGTCAAGGATAGGCTTACTATCCAATTTTCTTATAAACTGGCAAACAGGGTCTTTTTGAGTCAGATTCCCAAGACTAAACTGTGCACTTTCTTTTTGGAATAGTCCCCATAAGTTATGAATCTCACGTTGCACATATCCGCTTTGATGCGTCTCAAGAGATCTTAAGATATCATCCAATGATTCTTTACTCAGGTCATCTTTAACGAATTTAATTTTATCTTCTCGAGTATCAGAAATCATTCCTAAAGATTTATAAATTTCTCGCTTGCAGCTAAGTCTTACACAGTTATGACAGTTAGAGCCAAGTCTTTTAGCTCTTCTTTTTTTAGCATATGTGCTTTTACCAAAACCAGACATGTAAGAAATAAATGAATCAAAAAACTCACCTGCCAATCGAACCTTTGCTTCAATTAACCAACGAATATCAGGAGGAATTACATTGATCATTAACAAACGTAATCGTTCACAACGAGCTTTATAAATTTTTTTGAAAATATTTTGAGGGAGAGAAGGAAAGCGCTTATGCAATTTATGTTTTATTTCTTCCATGTCTGATTTTGGGGCTTCAATTATTGTGGGAAACTGAAAATACCAATTTAAAAAGCCACGGAGTACCGTTATCTGCAACTTATACAGGAAAATAAATCAAAACACACTAAAATAAAGAAAATTAAATATGTAAAATTGAATCAAACGTGAAAGTGAACAAAATAAGAAAACACACAATAAAAAGAAAAATGAACTTACATTCGTCCTCTTATTGAGTTAACCTCAAGCTCTAATTGGAAGTCACATATCCCATCCTCTATTCTTCTGAGTTGGTTTTCCAGATCCTCAACATAGGACACAAATGTTGGTGGTTGCTGATCCCAAATCGGATGTGATTTACAACTTTGTATCATGCGTCTCAAGTGAAATTTCACTCGGTAAAGTTCTCCGAGACGTTTAAAAAGAAATTTTCTCATCGAGGTTGTCATAATGTATAATAATAAAAAAATACAATAGTTAAACACACTTAAGCATAATAACGCGTAAATAAAAGTCAAACAATTCAATCGATAAAGTGAAAGTGAAAAGTTAAATTATTTACAAAAAATAAAAAAATTGTTTACTTTTGCTATGTCTAAAACCTGAGTAATTAAGTCCGTAAGGGTGTTTCAACACCTAGTGCCCTAAGGCCAACTGGTCTGGGAGTCACTGGCCTAAAGCTCACTACATGGGTTAAAAATATAATATTTTAAAATATATATGAATAATATGCTGCCTAAAGATAGAGTTTCTAATGAATTTTATAACGAAAATGTTGTTTTCTTTTAATGAAACCCCATAAGTATTGTGTTAATGACTTAAGCACAAAAGAATATTTGGTGATGTCCTGGATAATGAGTGAATAACAAAAAGTTAAAGAAATTTGGGAGAGTTTATTTATTTGGTAATTTAGATGTTAGATGAATAATTATTAACTTGCATGTGAATTTTATAAATCTTAATTTAATATAATGCTTTAATTGCTAGAGACTAGCAATAAGCTGGTTGGGAAGTGTGATTAGTGTTAAAAATTATATATTTATTAAAGGATAAAAATGTTAATTTGTGCATATATTATAATTTATATTTGTATTCATGTAATATATTAAGAATTATTAATTATGTTTTAATTATATTTAATTTTAAGTATTTTTATATATTTATTAGGTAAAATATTGATTTCACGTAATTCAAGGCTCTAAATGGGAAAATGAAGGTCAAATTTAGATTCCAGAGGTCTGGAAACCTTAGGATGGGTGAAGACCGGCTTAAAATCCATCTTTTAGAAAAAAAATTGACTTTTTCAGTTGACCAAGCATTGATTGGATTATAAAATGAGCTTGCAATAGATATGGATGCATTGGATAGTGTTGAGTACTAGAAAGTGTGTATTTATAATGGAGAAAATCATCATTTTACACTTCAAGTCTCACTAACATCCATATTTTTATGTCTTTAAGTCCCTTGTAATTTAATTATGTATGTTTTATTTTAATTAAGTATTTTATGTATTTTAGGGGATATCATGGTCATTTCACAATAAACGAGAGATCAGATGGAAAAACGGACAGCACTTTTGAACTCAGGACAGTCGAAAACCTTAGGAGGAGCATAAAAAGAAAAATGGTAGATCGCATTCACATATAGTGATGATCGTTCACACACATGATGACGGTTGATATATACGATGATCGCATGTACGATAATCGTCATTCAGACCTTTGTTCACATGTATCGTTGCCGACGTGGCATCGCATGCGATGACGTGGCACTATACGATGATGTGGCGGCATTTGATTGGACGAATGATGTGGCATTGACCGCTTATGTGGCATTGACTGATGATGTGCCGTTGACTGATGACGTGTCACGAGCTTATTGGACCAAAAATGTTAACCGGTGACGTGGCAGAATGTTAGTGGACGGAAAAAAATATGTGTACGGTACATGCATATACACTGAATAAAAGCCCTGATGATGTGTTCCATCCAATAAGAACTTGCCACGTGGCGCAATCCTGAGCGTCCAAATTGTTTTAATCTGATGGCCATGATTTACTCAGTGTATCTATAAAAAGGGGGCTCCCCCCTCCTAATTTGACATCCCTGAATCCATTTTTGGACTCCATTTTCTCTAATTCCATCTCCATCTTGTATTTTCTACGTATTTTAATAAAATTTCCATTTTACCCCTAGTTAAATTATGAGTGGCTAATTTCTTTTCAAGCTTGGGTTGAAGGTGAAGTCTCAACATGCTCCATGGGCTTAATTTGGTAAATTTACTTTTCCTTCCCCTTTAATTTATGTGGTTGTTTTGACTTTTCGTGAGACGGATAGTAATAATCTTGTCGGATATCTTTGGAATAACCGCCTCCCAAGCAAGGTTATTACTTATTTTACGGGAAGCCCAAAGCACCATATCTATTAAAGTGTGGTTCATGATGAGTGGAAGTTCCCCTTCATGATTTAATTGGTACTAATAATGAATATTAAGCCGATGGTACATGTTGAGGCGGTCCGGAGATCCAAGCATTTTATTTTAATAGTTTATTCCTACAGCTTTAATTTAAATTAATATATTGCCTACTTCATCGTCATTATAAATCCAACCACCAACTCAGAAAATTAATTCTACACATAATTAAAATCCACCTCCTCGTGGGATCGACACTCGTCACCATTAATCTATTCTACAATAGATTCGTGCACTTGCGAGTTCAATAAAATTTGCACAACAAGTTTTTGGCGCCGTTGCCGGGGAGGTAAGTATTTTAATTTGTAGAATTTTTTTTCTCTTTTTATTTATTTATTTTATTTGTTTCCTTGTAATATTTATTTATTTATTATTATTAAAAAAAAAGAGAAAAAAAAAAGTGAATTAAATTTTGAAGTAGGTATTATTTTCTTTTCTTTTCTTCTCTTCTTTAAATTTCTGTAATTTAATTTTCATGTTATTTTTTTTTTATTTTGTGAAATCGGCAGGTTCAACCGCCTCTTAATTTATTTTAATTTGTTTCACGTATTTTTTTTTCTATATATAGCACTTGAGTTGTTTTCATAACAAATTGTAACAGCGTGATAAGGTTAGTATCATAATTTCCCCTTCTTCTTTATTTTTATTAATTTTGTTATCATTTTTTTTATTTGCATGCATGGTCGTAGGTCACAATTACCGAATCTTGAGCATATAGACTTTGAATTAGAAAAAACACTTCGCACACACAAGCACGTTACAATTAAAAATAAATTTGAAATGGATTTGCAACCAGCACCACAAGAGAGGCCATTTAAGGACTACTTCAGTCCTTTAGCTAACTTGAGCACATCCTGCATACGATATCCAAATGTAGCTGCTAGGAGTTTTGAATTAAAACCTAGTGTGCTAAATTGTCTCCCAACATTCTATGGCCTAGAAAATGAAGATCCATATAATCATTTGAATGATTTCCATGCTATTTGTCAAACTTTTAAATATGAGAATTTTTCAGATGATGATGTTAAGCTTAGATTATTTCCATTTTCTTTAAAAGATAGAGCTCGTTCATGGTTCAATACATTGCCTGCTAATAAAGATTACATCATGGGAACAAATGGTAACAAAATTTTTGAATAAATATTTCCCAAGACATAAAACCAATGCTATTCGCAGGAAATTTGAGTTTACCCAAAGAGAAGACGAGCAATTTTTCGAAGCATGGGAGCGATTCAATGGGCTACTCCTAAAGTGTCCACATCATGGATACGAAAAATGGCACCAATGCCAATACTTTTTGGAGGGATTATTGCCAAATGTGCAAGAATGGCTAATGGCAACAAGTGGAGGAGAGCTAATGTCAAAAAGTGCATCAGAGATTTGGGATTTCTTCCAGCGACAAGCAGATAATTCCCAACAACGGAGTCGTTCACTCAGGAGTACTAGAAGAGTTAAGGGAGTGAATGAGGTTCACATTGGCGGGTCAAGTTCAGAAATTAAAGAAGTCAAAGACATAGTTGAAGGTCTTTCCCGACAAATAGCATCGTTAACAGCTGCTAAATTAACGGAACCACATGACCAGGACTCATACTCAGATCAAGCCAATGCCATAGATGTAATGAGAAAGCCATCAAACTACAACCTTTACTCCAACACATATAATCCTGGATGGAGAGACCACCCCAATTTTTCATGGTCTCAAGGATTCCAACAGAATGGACCAGTAGCTCCAGCTCCAGCTCCACCAATGCAACCAATTCCTCAAAATCCTCAAGCCTCTCAACCACCATTTAGGCCATATAATCATAACCCAAACCATTCTCAGCCTAGACCATGGGAGGATGCATTTCAAAGTTTCAAGAATCTTATTCACTCCAAAATCGAGCAACAAAACCACACCATTGATGAACTACGAAATGAGATGAGAGCGGGTTTCAACTCACAAACCCAATCAATTTCAAACCTTGAAAAAATGGTGGGACAACTTGCTTCATCAGTTCAGACCTTGGCAATGACTGTTGAGAAAGGTAAATTCCCAAGTCAACCAGTGCCTAATCCTAAAGGAGTGCATGAAGTAAGTATCAGTTCACCTCAGCAGCATGGAGAGGTCAAAGCCGTCATGACCTTGCGAAAAGGAAAAGAAGTCGACAACAAAGTGGAGATGCTGGTACCAAAAACAACTCAACTTGTACCGGTGAATGCAGAAGACTCATCCTCAGAGGAGAAAGAAGAATCCAACCCACAAGAATACGTTCCAAAAGCTCCATTTCCCCAAAGGTTAGCTAAAGCAAAGAAGGGAAAATCTACAAGTGAGATTTTTAAAATCTTTAAACAGGTAAGTGTTAACATCCCTTTGCTTGATGCTATAAAACAAGTGCCATCTTATGCCAAGTTTCTTAAAGACCTTTGTACTAAAAAGAGAAATATTCATGTTCAAAAGAAGGCATTTTTAACAGAAAACGTGAGCTCTATACTCCAACACAAACTTCCTCTAAAATACAAAGACCCAGGCTCCCCCACTATCTCATGTAGTATAGGGAACCACACAATTGAGAATGCTTTGTTGGACTTAGGAGCTAGTGTAAATCTGTTACCTTACTCAGTATTTGTGAAACTTGGGTCGGGAAAATTACACCCAACTCAGGTGGTGTTACGAACTGCAGTCGGTCCATGAAAAAACCTCGTGGTATTGTGGAAGACGTGCTTATACAGGTAGATAAGTTTTATTTTCCTGTTGATTTCATTGTAATTGACACTCAACCAGTCCAGGATTTAAGGAAGCAGATCCCCATTATCCTAGGACGACCTTTCTTGGCAACTGCCGATGCTCACATTCAATGCAGAACTGAAAATATGCAGTTGTCTTTTGGCAATATGACGATGGAGCTAAATATCTTCAACATCGCCAAACAACCTCCCAATGCAGATGATGAAATTGTTGATGTGGATTTAATCGAAGAATTAGTTGATAATACTTTTCTTTCAAATCTTAGTGATGACCCTTTACAAACATGTTTAACTCACTTTAGTTTGAATTTTGATATTGACAGATCAATAGATGAAGTTAACGCCTTACTCGATTCAGCACCATCCATGGACATTAACAAATGGAAGTCAAGAGTGGAACAACTAGCACCATCAGAGAAGAAATTGAGTCCATCATCAGAATCACCACCAAAACTTGAGCATTGTGTATATCTTGGGCGTGAAGAAATCCAACTTTGACATGCAGCAAGCTAACTTAGAAAGAAAATCACAACCGGCGTAACTTGAAGAAAGTCGTAATGATGTATACAAAAATGCCAAGATTTACAAAAAAGCGAATGAAAGTCTTTCATGACGAGCAAATTATGAGAAAATCTTTCACACCAGGTCGAAAGTACTTTTATTCAATTCTCGCCTTGCCTTTTATTCCCAGTGTAAGTTACGCTTATCGATGGATCGTCCCTTTATAGTCCACATTTTTTTTCATATGGAACGAGCTTAAAATTAAGGATCCAAAGAACGGTGTAATTTTTAAAGTTAATGGTCAAAGATTGAAGCCATATCTAGAGTACCAACCACGTGAAAAAAGGCACCGAAATAGATTTGAGTGACCCACCAAATTTAAATTAAGAATTTTTCTCATTTATTTCTTCTTTTCGGTGATTTAAATTTGTGTGAAAGTGTGTTTATTTAATCATTCAATTTTCTTTTATCACTTCTAATTATGTGTTCCTCAACTAGACAGTTCCTCTTGAACATTCTCAGACAAATTCAACGTGTACAATCTCATCTGAGAAGCCAGATACGATTTTGTAAAACGCATCGTATTTGGAAGCTACAACCTCCAGAGTTGGTATCCCACGTTGAAGATCTAGAAAGACAACTCAAAGAAATTGAGGGACGTATCAACGAAACCCAAATCAAACTTGAGGAAAACTCAATAAGAGGACAATTGTGAGATTATTATTTTTCTTTTCTTTTCTTTTTTGTGTGTTCTCCAGTTTGTTACCCCGGTTAAGTGGCGGATAACGGTACTCCGTGACAATCAAAGTCGGTTACTTTAGTTTCCCATAATAACTAATATTCTGAGAAGAAGGTATGGACAGAAACGCGATTCTAGCAAAGCTTCACAAGCGATTTCCTTCACTTCCTCAGAATGCCCTCCTTACGATCTATAAAGCTCGGTCCGAACGCATGCGATTGCTTATGAGAAATAACGTCCCTGCTGACATCCGTTGGTTAATCGAGGCCAAGGTATGTTTGGCAGGTGAGTTACCTCCTAAATTTATTGCATACATGCCTGGTTGTGGTAAAGGAAATTACTCGAGAAAACGAAGAGCTGAAAAACTTCATGTTAATTGTCATAAGTGTGCCAGGATGAAATGCGATAAAAATCCTTGTTCTTTCGGAATGATGTCGATAACGGGGAAGATAAGATTCAATTCATTAGGGATGGCTTGAATAAAGAGTCATTGGATGATATCCTTTTGTCTCTCAAACGCATCCCGGTGGATACGCATACAAACAAAGAATTCTCCGAGTTATGGCCATTATTTGAAAGAACGTGTCCGATATAGTCTTGGGAATCGACTATAAACGACCTCGTTTTGCGATTTATAAGAAAACTGGATGGGAAGCCTATCCTCGACCCGTAGAGGCGTTCAAGCCGTTTCGGACGTAAAACCGAGAGGAAGATGTGAGCCACAATCACAACTACCGTAAATATCCTTTTCTTGTTGTTTTACTTTCTTCGTTGTTTTATTTCACTTTCGTTGTTTTATCAATTGCATTATTGTCTTTAATAATTGAGTGCTTTTTCTTTTACTATTTCCTTTTTGACTCTCGAGCCATGTGCTTTACATTAATTGACATAGACATGCTACCTCCTATACTATCAAATTTGTAAATCATTGTCACAAAGATCCTGATATATGATCATTTTCTTTTAGACTCACAAATTGTTTTTGAGAAGCATACCAATGGCAGCTACTCCTAATAAACAATTCAAGAACATTTGTGTGCTCTCTGGATTTAACTATGGCAAACATAAAGAGTTCGTTGAGGCAGCCATCGATCTTGGTTAACGCATAGCAGAAAGAAATTTGCATCTGATTTATGGAGGAGGTGACCGAGGGTTATCAAAACTAGTCTCGGAAGTCGTTTATCTCGAGAGGAGCCAAGTGTTAGGCATCATCCCAAGAAGCCTCAAACCGTTGGCTTTGTATGTCCGACTCACCAACCTGGAGAAGAGTTAGTTGTTTCGGGTATGCAAGAAAGAATAATCGAAATGCTAAATCATCGATGCTTTTATTTTCCTACCAGGAGATCTTGCAACTCTAGAGGCACTAATCACATTAAGATCTTGGGCCCATCCGAACATTCATCGAAACCCATCGGTTTGTTAAATGTCAATAACTTTTATGATGGCTTCATCGCATTTCTTAACCATGCAATAAAAATCATTTCATCCCTTTCACAAATGAAAAAAATCTTTATTTGTGCTCATCGCGCTAACGAGTTAATTGATCATTACAAGCTTATAGACAGAGCCGATCCCAAGACCCTTGTCTTTGGAATGGCCAACTAATGAGAATGCTTGATGGCGAAGTAATAAGAAGTGCAAATTAGATTTAACTCTCCGCTTGTAAATATTTTTTTCGTGATACAAAGACTCGGGTGATGTCTTCTAAACCCTATTTTCTTTCAAACATTGAGGACAATGTTCCGTTCAGGTTGGGGGGAGGGAATAGTTGACAATTGTGGAATATCTCAATTTTAGTGTAGTTTTTACTAATTTTTGTTTTAGAAACTAACTGTGGTTAAATTTTTTGAGTCGAAGATGGCTGAATATGGAGTGCAGTGACTCTAGAAACGCATCTTCTTATTAAAAAAAAAAAAAAGAAAAAAAGAAAAAAAAAAGGCATTTTGTGTGATCTTTTCATAATTAGATGACATGATAACTTTCAAATTTTAGTATTTGTATTATCTTTAGTCTTTAGTTATGTTACACCATGTTTATTACTCTACATGTTGATGTTGGAGACAAATATAAGTTGCTTGAAAGAATGCACATGTCATAAGAATTTTCAAGTGAGTTTTTGAGCCTATCATTTTTCTTGGAGAGTAACCCTTTTTGCCCATTCTTCATTCAGCTTAGCAGTTTATTGCTTTATACATTATCTCTAAAAAAAAAAAAAAAAAAAATTTATGTTGCCACATCTGAAGATCTATCTAACTAGTAGATATGGAAGATTATTTAGAACCCTAAAAGATGACAGAAAGGCCATCTTTGGTCCGTTTGAGCCTTTCTAGCCAACCCTATTAATATGTATCCATAGTTAACCCCTTTGAGCCTTAAAAATAAAAAAATAAAAAAATAATAATAATAATAAAGTAAAAATAAAGACTTTTTTCTTTAAGAACCTATTATCTTGTCATTTCCAATGTGGAGTATCACCTTATATTTTATATTTCTCACCACCCATTTATGTTTGAAAATAGAGATAATTTTGCATAAAAAAAAAAGGTGCTAAAAAAAAAAAAGAGAAAAAGAAACAAAAGAAAAAAAAATGTTTACAAAAAAAAAAAAAAATCAAGTGAAAAGCACCTTACAATCTCCAAAGTTCTCTATTTGTCAAACATATATTTTGTTTTTCCTATTATCCTTTCTTTGTTAGCCACGTCCCTAGCCTACGTTACATCCTAATAAAAGTCCTTTTTGATTTTAGGGAACTATAGTCTGAAATGGAAACTAGTTATATGGGTTGAAAAGATGTGGTAATGCATACTAAAAAAAAAATAAATAAAAAAATAAAAAAGGATGATGAATGTATTGGTTTGATTAGCATTTTTGAATTAAAATCGTACTATTTCTAAGCTGAGGGCATATTTCTATCACCTTGGTGAGAGTGTGTGATATTACTTCTTTATTATTTTCACTCAAATTACCATTCACTGGAGTGATTATTTTTGGGTTTAATTTCTTTGTGAGCGTATTACTACTACCAGTGAGATTTTGGGGTTTGCATGTCATTCTTAAAAGTGACTCGATTACTAAAGTTGTGACAAAGTTTTCTAAACTGATTCATGTGGAGAGTTGATGTGGGAATGATATTTCTTTAGACTGTAGATAATGCTTATACTTTTATTTGATTGTTATCATTAGTCTGATTGAATAAATACCACAATATAAAAAAAAATATTTGTTTCAGTTTTGTTTTCGCTCAAATTGCTAGGGACTAGCAACAAGCTAGTTGGGGGGTGTGTTGAGTACTAGAAAGTGTGTATTTATAATGGAGAAAATCATCATTTTACACTTCAAGTCTCACTAACATCCATATTTTTATGTCTTTAAGTCCCTTGTAATTTAATTATGTATGTTTTATTTTAATTAAGTATTTTATGTATTTTAGGGGATATCATGGTCATTTCACAATAAACGAGAGATCAGATGGAAAAATGGACAGCACTTTTGAACTCGGGGATATCGAAAACCTTAGGAGGAGCATAAAAAGAAAAATGGATCTGTTTCACATATATTGATCGTTCACACATACTGATGCGATTGATATATACGATGATCGCACACGATACATTCACGCGACTTTGTTCACATGATCGTATCGCGTGGCATCGCATGCGATGACGTGGCACTATACGATGATGTGGCGGCATTTGATTGGACGAATGATGTGGCATTGACCGCTTATGTGGCGTTGACTGATGATGTGCCGTTGACTGATGACGTGTCACGAGCTTATTGGACCAAAAATGTTGACCGGTGACGTGGCAGAATGTTAGTGGACGGAAAAAAATGTGTGTACGGTACATGCATATACACTGAATAAAAGCCCTGATGATGTGTTCCATCCAATAGGAACTTGCCACGTGGCGCAATCCTGAGCGTCCAAATTGTTTTAATCCGATGGCCATGATTTACTCAGTGTATCTATAAAAAGGGGGCTCCCCCCCCCTAATTTGACACCCCTGAATCCATTTTTGGACTCCATTTTCTCTAATTCCATCTCCATCTTGTATTTTCTACGTATTTTAATAAAATTCCCATTTTACCCCTAGTTAAATTATGAGTGGCTAATTTCTTTTCAAGCTTGGGTTGAAGGTGAATTCTCAACATGTTCCATGGGCTTAATTTGGTAAATTTACTTTTCCTTCCCCTTTAATTTATGTGGTTGTTTTGACTTTTCGTAGACAGATAGTAATAATCTTGTCTGGATATCGGCTGGAATAACCGCCTCCCTAAGTAAGGTTATTACTATTTGGCACGGGAAGCCCTTAGCACCATATCTATTAAAGTGTGGTTCATGATGAGTGGAAGTTTCCCCTTCATGATTTAATTGGTACTAATAATGAATATTAAGCCGATGGTACATGTTGAGACAGATCCGGAGATCCAAGCATTTTATTTTAATAGTTTATTCCTACAGCTTTAATTTAAATTAATATATTGCCTACTTCATCGTCATTATAAATCCAACCACCAACTCAGAAAATTAATTCTACACATAATTAAAATCCACCTCCTCGTGGGATCGACACTCGTCACCATTAATCTATTCTACAATAGATTCGTGCACTTGCGAGTTCAATAAAATTTGCACAACAGATAGCTGTCAATTTTGACTAAATCTCAACCGTTCATTATTCAATGACCAAGATTGTGCCACGTGGCAGTGGTTGGTGAAGCAAGTTGAAGGATCCGAATCTTTGTATTTGGGTTGACCCGATCCACCCATTAACCCGCCAAATCTCAACCGTTTTTTGATCAAATCGGACGTTTCATATGATACCACGTGTAAGGTTGACTTTTAAATTTTGACCAGCCGTTGGATCTTGATCTAATGGTTGTGTGGAGCGCATGCATCAAGCTTATCATAGACTGTAAAACACTAGATTATGAATTTATTTTTCTATAAATAAAGCCTCATTTTTGTGTTTTTGAGCATCTCTCTTCTTCTCAAATTCTCTCAATTCCCTTGTAATCCTCTTTTCCATGTGTGTTTTAATATTTTATGTAATTATTTTCATAAATAATATTAGTTTTATTTCCAATTTTAGTTGTTTTATTTCCTTTTAATTATAAGTAATTTAATTTCAAGAATTATTTTTATTTCAATCATGCTTAGTTAAATAATAATAGTTAGGGTAAGGTGAAACTCTTGAGAAATAAATATGATTTAATCAAATTCTATTTTTAATTATATAAATTAAATTATTTTCTAATTGATTTTATACATATTTTATATTTTGAAATTTTGATTTATTGTAGACAAATTAAATAGATTTTGACACAATAAATTCTTAACATCTTAATATAAGATATGGTAACATGGTATTTTGATTTATTGTAGACAAAATAGATTTTGGCACAATAAATACTTAATCCATAATAAAATTAATGGGAAAATAATGATAATTTATATAATTAATCTTTTGGACAATAAATCTAAATAAAAATGGCAAAAAGAATTTGTTAAATTTTATTTACTATTAAGAGTGAATCCATAACCCTAACTAATTCAATTTCATAGTTTCACTTAAATTAAGTTTCATATATTCAAGTTTTATTTTTATAAAATAAAATAAACAAATTAAATCCTTTCTCTGTGGATCGACTTCGGACTCACCGAGTTATAATACAACAAGACACTATTATACTTGGGAGTTGGAAATCACTTTTAAGTCGTGTCACCAGTTTAAGGTGAGCTATAATTGTCAGAAAGAGACTTGGTCTCTAAATGAGCTCATATCACATTGTGTTCAAGAAAAGGATAGGCTGAAGAAAGATTAGGCAGAAAGTGTTCACTTAGCCTCTACTTCTAAGGACAAGAACAAGGGCAAGAAAAGGAAGAAGGATAAGGAAGCTGCAGATACAGCACCTCAAAAGAAACAAAAAAAGAAACCAAGTGATTCAGAAGGTACTGGTTGTTTCTTTTGTGGGGCTGAGGGGCATAAGAAGAAGCACTGCACTAATTATTACACATGGCGTGCTAAGAAAGGTATGCTTCTTAGTTTGGTTTGTTATGAGGTTAACTTAACTTCGGTACCTAGACACACGTGGTAGATAGATTCTGGTGCACCACTCACATCAGTGTTTCTATGCAGGGTTGCCTGAGTTGCCAAAAACCCAGTGATGGTGAATGATACATCTGTGTGGGTGATGGCAAGACAATTAAAGTTGAAACAATTGGAAAATTTAGATTATTGTTAAAGACTATATTTTATTTGGATCTTGATGAAACTTTTGTTGTTCCGTCTTTTAGGCAAAATTTGATTTCTATTTCCACTTTGGACAAATCTGGTTATTCTTGTTCATTCAGAAATGGAAAATTTAGTTTGTTTTATGATTCAAAACTAGTTGGTTCTGGCAATGATAATCTTTATATGCTTGATACAATTGCTTCATTTAATGAATCCCTACAATTAAGTACACGATGTTTAAAGAGAAAGTTAACCAATGAGAATTCAGCTGCGTTATGGCATAGGAGATTGGGTCATATCTTCAAACAGAGAATAAAGAGACTTGTGTCAGACGCAATTCTCGACCTCTTAGATTTCACAAATTTTGACATATGTGTTAACTGTATTAAGGAGAAATAAACCAATAAAAGGAGATTTGAAGCCAATAGGAGTTTGGATGTCTTAAAACTCATATATACAGACATTTTTGGTAATTCCCTACACCTGCTTGGAATGGTCAACAATATTTGATGACATTCATAGACGATTTTTCTAGAAATTGCTATATATATCTCCTTCATGAAAAGGCACAATCCTTGGATATGTTCAAAAACTTTACGGCTGAAGTTGAGAACCAACTTGGCAAAAGAATTAAAAGCATTAGATCTGACCATGGTGGTGAATACTATGGTAGATATGATGGTTCAGGTGAACAACGTCTAGGGTCATTTGCTAAATTCCTAAAGGAATACGGTATCGTCCCACAGTACACTATACCGGGTTCACCTACTATGAATGGTGTTGCTGAAAGACGAAATAAAATGCTTAAGGACATGGTGAGGAGTATAATTTCTCATCCTATTTTACTAGAATCACTATGGGGAGAAACATTTAAGACGGCAGCGTATATCCTTAATAAGGTTCCAACTAAAGCGACTGGCAAAACCTCTTATGAGCTTTGGATAGGTAAAAAGCCTAGTCTAAAACACTTACATGTTTGGGGATGTCTAGTTTAAGCAAGGCCTTATAGGTTAAATGAGAAGAAACTATACTTAAGAACGGTAAGTTGTTATTTTATTGGATACTCAGAACGATCCAGGAGGTACAAGTTTTATAATCCCACGATAAAGTCAATTTTCGAATAAAAAAATAGTTGGTTCTTTGAGGATGTCGAGTTTGCGGGGGCAGATACAGGTAGGGGCTTTGTCTTTGAAGAGGAATATGTTGATATTCTCATAGATGTTATTGGCATTGATTAGGGTTTCATTCCTCACTTTGTTCAAGACACAACAAATAAAGACAATATTGGAGAACCCCCTATAGAAAAATTTTTTCTAGAAGAACAAACTCTACAATCTCAAGAACCTATGCCATTAAGGAGATCCACTAGAGAAAGGAGAAGTGCATTGCAAGAAGATTACATTGTATTTCTCTAAGAACATGAGGTAGACATCGGCTTGATGGAAGATGATCCAATTAATTTTCGTCAAGCTATGAAAAGTTCTAACTCTTAAAAGTGGATTGATGCCATGAATAAGGAGATAAAGTCTATGAAAGACAATGACATATGGGATCTTGTCCCATTACCACAAGGTGCGAAACATATTGGTTGCAAATGGATATTTAAGATCAAAAGGGATTTGAAAGGCAATGTGGAGAGGTACAAGGCGCGTCTTGTCGCAAAAGGCTTTACGTAGAAAGAAGGCATCGACTATAAAGAGACTTTCTCTTCGGTTTCTTCGAAAGACTCTTTTAGGATTATAATGGTATTAATGGTGCATTTTGATCTTAAGTTACATGAGATGGATGTAAAGACGGCATTTCTTAATGGCAATATTGATAAGACGATCTATATGGTGCAACCAGAAAACTTTGTGTCCAGAGATCTAAAGAATATGGTTTGCAAACTTAAAAAATCCATCTATGGGCTCAAGCAAGCATCTCAATAATAATATTTCAAGTTTCATCAAGTGATCATCTCATTTGATTTCGAGATGAATTTGGTCAATGATTGTATATGCCATAAGTTCTGTGGGAGTAAGTATATTTTTCTAGTTTAATTTGTCGATGACATTTTTCTTGCCAGTAGCGATATAGGCTTATTGCACGACACCAAGAGATTTCTAACTAAGAATTTTAAGATGAAAGATCTTGGTGACACCTCTTTTGTATTAGGCATATAGATACATCGAGATCGCTCTCAGGGTAATCTGAGATTATCACAAAAGAGGTATATTGAAACAGTTCTCAAGAGATATAGCATGCAAGATTGTAAACCAGGTAATACCCTTATGGCTAAAGAAGACAAGTTTAGTCTTAATTAGTGCCTTAAGAATGATTTTGAAAAAAAAAATGCAAAAGACCCCTTATGCGTCAGTAGTAGGAAGTCTGATGTATGCTCAGGTTTGTACGCGACCGGATATAGCGTACGTTACTGGGATGTTGGACAGATATTTAAGTAATCTAGGAGTAGACCATTGGAAAGCAGCCAAACGGGTCTTACGATACTTGCAAAGAACAAAACACTACATGCTCACATATCGGACGTCGAATAAGCTTGAGATCGTTGGGTATACTGATTCTAATTTTGCTAGATACCAAGATAGTATGAAATTCACTTCGGGTTACATCTATTTGCTAGCTGGAGGTGCTGTCTCTTGGAAGAGTGCTAAACAGTGTTTTATAGTTTCTTCCATAATGGTAGCAAAGTTCGTAACATGTTATGAGGCATCCCATCATGGGATATGGCTACAAAATTTTTTCACAGGGCTGCGTATAGTAGATGGTGTTGATAGACCACTCGGGTTATTTTGTGCACCAAGTCGACAATGCTGTATTCCAATAACAACAGGAGCTCGACGAAGTCAAAGTATATAGACATCAAGTTCCTAGTTGTTAAAGAAAGAGTTCAGAGTGGATAGTTGTCTATAGAGCACATTAGCACAAACTTAATGATTGCGGATCCGCTTACTAAGGGATTGCCACCCAAGATGTTTCATAAGCACCCTGCTCGTATGGGTGTCATGTTATTTTAAAGATATTCAGTTTTAGTGGGAGTTTGTGATTTTAGATACTCTTATAATATAGACATTCTCAGTTATTTCAGTTTTTGGATATTTAAGATTATTTTCTGCAAAAATAAAGTTTTGGTTTGTTCATGCTCTGATTTTAGTATGGTTTGATCTCAATAAGGGTTGAGGTGGACTAGTTGGAAATAGGCATGTTAAGATCACATTGCATGAAATTTCTATACTACACATCCACATCATGATCCATATCATTCAGTTGTATTGGCATAGTGACAATTGAGGGTAAAGTTACAATAGATGTAACGAAGGCCGCTTTGATCCTATATTGGTATAATTGATGGACCGGATTGGTTATAGATACATTTCGGTAATGATAGTATGGTTGAGCTCATAAGATTATTTTTGCAAAACATAATTATAAGGTTACACATATAGCTTAAGTGGGAGATTGTTGGATTTTTAATCCAGCATTGTTGGATCTTTAATCCAGCATTGTTGGATCTTTAATCCAACGTTGGCCTTATATGTGAATAATTATGTGTTGCAGACTGTCATATAAGATTAAGCCCAATTAAAAGTGATATATTAAGGTTTACAGTATTATGGGCTTTAATGTATTTAATAGGATGTGAGCCTTTAATGTGTAGAGACTCAATAGTATTCTAATTCTATAGTGGATAAAATTAGGAATACCTAGTTACAGCAGGAAACTGTTGTCTATATAAGTGGTCATGGTCCCCAGGTCACACGTGAAAATCTTTCTATTCTTTCTGATATCCCATCTTCAGAGAGAGAGCATAGAGAGAATTAAAGGACTCTCTAGAAGAACGTGTAGATCTAGAAGGCTAACCACACAACCCTAGAGAGGAATTAAGCGTTATGGATTCCGGTATGCTTCCGCATAATTTATTGTTAATTCTTAGTGATATGACATGAATATTCTTAGGTTATAGGTGATGGTTTCCACCAAAGGTTTTATTGTCCCAACATATTGATGAATCAACACAATGAGAAATTTTAGAACATATCAGAAACAATACAATCAACTAATACATGTATTACAAGCGTATTTAAATTTAATATAACTACCAATTACATCATAAATTTTTAAAATAAATGCGCATATGCTATATCATTATTTATTTATAATATGACTGACATGGTACGTCTGATATATTCTAAAATTTCTCCAAAATCTATCCTTAACTTGTCATTTTATGCATGCATCATGGACCAAGGGTCAAGCACTTTCCTTGCTACTTGGACTAGAAACTGCAATCCACATCGTGTCTATTGATATTTGGTTTATGATTTTGGTAAGTTACATTTTATATAACTCACACGGTACAACAAACAGTTATATCACCGATGAAATATTTCCATATATAAAATATTTTGAATATCCAAGGGAAGAATTTGAAACATTATTTGTTGCTTTCAAGGAAGCACAATTTTCTTATACATGTACAAAATGGGAGCTTAAAGATGCCATAGAACTTCATGTGAAATTTTTTTTTTCCGAATTAGATGTCAAAGCTTAGGAGGGGCATTTTTAAGAAGTATCCATCTATTGGAGAGCGTTATGCACATGCTCCTGAGAATGTGCCTCCAATAATATGAAGATAAATGGTTGACAAATGAATGGATGAGGGGTGGAAGGTACTAATAATGATTATTATCATAATATTTTTCTGTCCTTTTCCTTTTTAAGCTTTTCTATTTTTTTAATTTATTAGTAATTTATAGTTTCTAGAACCATTACAGGAATAAGGAGTTTATAAATATTGTCCATGTGCTTTATACATGAGTTGTTCTTAATGCGTTTAGAATAACCAAGTTGATTTGATGCTTGTTTTCTTAACTTATATATAGAAAACAAGCACAACGAACAAGAGGAACTGAACCAAGTCCAAACTTATTCATACTACAGATTCAGTCCCAATGGCTAAGCGTAGAAAAGAAATGGTAAGAGAAAATGTTTGACTTTGATCATAACAAAAGTGGTGCTTATTTATTATAATCTTGTGGAATTTCAATTCTTCATTGCAACAACAAACAGGTACTAAACTTAGTCCCCTTGATTTATTCAAGTTGTTTCATATAAGAAAGAATGGGATATGGGCAAGTAACAAGGCAAAGTAAATACATGTGTGTATTTGATATTAAATTTTCAAGATATTTCTAATTTATTTGCATGATTTCATTACTATATGCATGCACACAAATGTATATATTTATTATAAGAAACAATGGAATCAATGAGATCAACTATTATGGATCAAGGCTTGCTGGCGTATGAATAGAAAATATATCGAGAAGTGACAAGAGAACCAGCACATGGTCGTGTTGTTGGTTGGGGAGTAGGCATCAAAGGCAAGGATGTGTATGGTTCTTCAAGTCAAGGAGGTAACAAGCATCAATGTACTGATTTGGAAAAAAAGGTAAAAGATTCAGAGAAAGAAATCAAGAAGTTGAAAAGAATAGTAAAGCTTATGCTTGGAAAATCAAGTGCACAAGAATCATCTCAAAAGGAATAGGTTGTGTATTTCATTTTATTAATAGATTATGTGAATGTTATGTAGTTTGTCTGAATTCTCATGAAAAATAATTGTTGACTTGTTATTATTCTATTATTTAATGAATTATGGATGAGGAAATAATCTCAAGTGATTATGGACAAGCTTATAATATAGGTGGATGATGGAATAATTATTAGATTTTTTAAAATGGAGACTGTGCATCTATATGGAGTTGTTTTTTATTATACTATTTTTAGTTGATTCTCATTAGTCTTAGCTTCTTTATTATATTGTATAACAGTTTCTGTTTTGGTAATAATAATGATTAAAATTATTTCTTGTACTTAGGATATTGTTTTGACGGACGAAGATGATGATGGGGATGAGGATGATGAAGTTGAGGCAAATGATTCAAAAACTAAAGAAGTTGTTTTAGAGGATGATTGAGGAAATTCAAGATATGATGATATCATTTTGTACATACATTTGAGATATTTTTTACATAAAAAATACTATAAAATTGATAATTTTTTGTTGTATTTTTGAAATGATGAATGTGATTTTATGAATTTTTTAGATTAATGAAGTTACATTTAGCATATTTTCTATATTATTATTACAGTTATTACGTTACTTTTCTAATATAGATATTTCAACAATAAAAATAAAAAAAAAATTAATGAAACAATATTACTCAATAAAATAAAGGAGGTTATTAAACACCAAGATAAGGTTATTTCCAGTTGTGTATCTTTTATTTCTAAGAGCAAGTTGCAGTTGAGAATAAAAACAATTAGCTTCATCTCATCTTATTTCCGAGGGCATTTAATTCTATTTTTGACAGTGATGCCCTTGGAAATAATTTTTTTCTCCAACGACTCATCGGAAATTAGACATTTCTAATAAGACTTAATACGACGACAATCGATGGCATGTCCCACTTGAAAATGAGTTTTTTCGAAGGCCTTTGAGTATTTCCAAGGGTATTTGTTCTCGGAAATGACCCATTTTCTTGTAGTGACAATGCTCTCTAAATATGCAAAAAATTGTAACATTCAAGTGGGATCTACTTGAATTTTATAAAAACAGTAAGTTACATTTCATGTAACTTAGCAGCACCCATTTATTTAACATCCATCACATTTTAACACTAGTGAAGCAAAGGCGTCCCCCATAATTTCCTACCAAATCAATGAAAGTTGTGACTTTAACCAATCACTGCTGATATTAATATGGTTGTTATATAAATATGCTAAATTTTTTTTTCTCAAATTAATTTATCTTAAATCATATGGCACGTATGTTCTTTATTAAATGGTTCATAGTTTTTTACAAAATTCAAATGAATTAAACATATTGTTTCACCGTACAACCGAAAAATGTCATATAATTAAGAATAAATTTTTAGGATTAAAATTTTAAATATATAACACTACTCTTATAATTATCATATCAAATTAATTGAGGGCATTTATGTTTCGACATCTATCTTCAAATGATAGTCCAGTAATTAAGTTTTTTTTTTTTAATGGAAGCAAAGGGTACCCGAATATGAAAAAATTTTAGACATGTCAATTGTATATTTCATCCCTCTGCACTCTTTAAAAATATGGATGGGAGTATGAACTTTTGGATCCAAATTTGGATACAGGTTCAAGTAATCCACATATCTGGATATCCAAATCCGAAATTTATACGTATATATTGTTAAATAATAACGGCAAAGAAGAAATTATGTAATTAAAATAAAATAATTTAAGATTTCTGAATTTGTATTTTTTTTAATAGAAACTTAAAATAATATTTTTAATTCAAGGTTTTTAGTAAGGTGGTTGATTTTTATATGGAGATTCATATTTTAAAAAACAAAATTCAAAAAGGGCGTATTTTGAGGATTTTAGAGGGGTATTAAAAGCTCCACTCTTCATAAATTGAGTCCAGCCCAAAATTCAATAGTCCTAAATCAAATACAATTTAAATATGGATTCATATTCGAATTTGCACTAACTTGGATTTGTATGGAAACTTAATTAATGGTGTGTTTACTTTTGAATTGGAGAATAAAAATCTATAATCAGAATTATTGACAACGTTTACTTTATAAAATAAAAGTGAGAATTAGAATTAAATATGTGAAACCCACTTCAAATTCGGTTTGGGAAATGAAAAATTGATTCTTGGGAATCAGTCTCCCATTCTTAGGATTATCGATTCTATCTCTATTATCATTTTAACATTCCGAAAATGTTGTCCTTATAAATAAAAAAATATAATTAGCAAAATAAAAACAGCAAATCGTAGCCAAATGTCTCACGATCCATCAGCAACCAAACCCTTATTGCCAAAATCAAGCACCGTCGTCATCATCGCTGGTCGTCGGCTATGGAGCAGTAGTTGGTCACTGGTTTTGTCTCTGTTTGGGTCATTTTCAAGTAGTAACAGCTAGTTGTGATCCAATAGCAGCTTGGCAATGATGATGTCGATGATTTTGACGATGATAATGATGATGATGTCACCACCAATTCTAATTTACTGTTTCTGTTGATGTTGTTGATGATGATGATTATGATTATTTTTATTGTTATTATTTTTTAAATCGATTATTATTATTATTATTAGCAGCAGCAGTGTATTAATGACAAAAGGTATTATAATTAATTAATATATTAATATTAATAATATTATTATTAACAATAATTATTAATAATAATAATTTTTAATAATAATATTCACAATAATTAAAATATAAAAAAATAGTTATGACAATAGTTAACTAAGTACTTTTTAATAACTTGTAATAGTTTAACTCATTATAATTTTAATTTTTACAATTCAAATAAACAACTTATTTTAATTCTAATTCATTATTTCAGTTTCATTCTATTTTAATTACCTTTTAATAAACATACCATAAGAATGATAATTTTTACGCCTTAAAAAACTCTCACTAACCCCCACTTCTCAACTAATCTCTTTTGTTTTCAAAATTGACCATAAAATAAACATATAATTAAATTATAGAAACCCCAATCACCTTGCACCACCACTTTCATCGTCTCAAGCTACAGCACCACTAACCCTTTGTCCCTGATTGAACCTATCGGTAAATTTCCTAGGAGCCGCTAATCAAAACTCATTTATTTGACTATGGGGACATCATAATCAACCTGAAGAGCAAGCAAACTGTCAGAGTATTGTCACGTGAGTTTGGCCTTCTTTCTGTTCGGTTTGCTCAAATCTTTCCAATTGACTTGATTCTTTGCTTATGACCTCCTATTTAGCAATGGCAGCAGCTGAATTATGATGTATTATAATGCAACACTCGAGTTTGGCTAATGTGGTAGTTTGTCCCATTAGGTCTTTTTTTAAAAAAAATAAAAGTAAATTTGTAGTTTAATTTTTATTTTCTTTTATTTTTACACTATAATAATTAATATAAATTAATAAATTTGTAATTTATTATTTAGTAATATTATAATTATATGATATAAGTTATATTACATATAATTAAATATTATAGTATTCAATTATATTATATTACAATATTTAATACTTAAATAATATATAAGAATAAGAATATAATATAATATTACATTATTTAGTTATATTATAATAATTAATATATTAAAATTAATTATTTTTAAATAATTTAATATAAATAATTATATAAAATATCATTACATATAACAAGGATATTACACTAAATATGATATTGCATTCTACTTATTCTAACTTAATATATCAATATACCATAATATAATACAATTAATACAATATAATTAAATGTGACAAACACATCCTAGAAGTACGTTAAAAATGAAAAAATGAGAGACAGAAAACACAGCCCGAGAGAATATTTATTTATTTTTTAAATACACGCAACTCAAGTGTTGATGTGTAGTACTACGCAACTCAAATGAATTGTCGAAAACTGGCTATTACGTCCAAGGCTTAGTATAGTTAATATTTTTCTTTTTATAGGTTTAGAATAGTTACTGAAATAATAAATTAAGAATTAATAAAATAGAGTGATGCTATATTTATTTACTTTAGATGTTTAGTTAGGATACTCACTAATGTGATTTCTTATGTGTTATCGATTGAGTGATGATAGGTTAATAATTAACAATAAATCAATTAATACTATACATGTGGTATTAAATGATTGATGATACATCAATAAGTACCCTAACTAAATATCTAAACTAAGTAAGCATAGCAAAAAAATAATGTCTAGGGAAAAATAGTAAAAACCTCAAAAATAAGTAAATGAAGAAACTGGAATAACTATGTCAACGTGAAGATAGATAAGAAGATATCTTCTGATGGATCAGAGCTTCGCTTTTTGAGTTGAATAAAATTCATCTTCAAACATCCATTCCATTCGATTTCTCAATTGAAATAGAATTTCTCCAATTCTCTTGCTTAAAGATTAAAGAGCTAACCTTCTTGTCACCAGTTCTAATTTATCATCAAAGCAGTACATTCTAATTAATAAGCATGGGTTTACAAGCTATAGACCACACTTTCAGCAGAACATGACAGATCTGTATTTTGCATACAAAGGTAGGGAAGATAGCCAGAACAAATAGACTCTGATTGGATTTGGTAAATTTACTAACAGATCTGTACTTTCAACTTTTATATTACATGATCTGGTTTAAGCATTTGAATTTTGATGACTTTGTTTCATTTTCAGGATGTGGTTGAGATTAGAAATGCATATTCAAAACTTCACGACCAGGTACTTAATTCAATCAATGTCTGCTTATAAATTTTATCCTTTTTCAAATATATTTTATGTTAGAGCTTAAACTCTATTTGAGGCCTTTTTTAGTTTTGAGGTTGAGCTGTTGTACTTAAAGGTTTTGAGGTTGGGCAATTGCACATTTTAAGTTATATTAATAAAGTATTTGGTAAATGCTAACTGTTGTAATTTGAATGATCCATTACTTTTATGATAAAAAAAATTACATAATCTTTATCATTTTTATTAAAATTATTATTTAAAAGTCATTTTACTACACACTACTAATTTTTTTTTATAATTAAAATTTTTTTGGTACAACCGTTATAATTCAAAAGTTACAACAACTCAATACTAAACACGACCTAAATCAAGTTTTCAGTTTAAGGATATAATTCTTTATTTAATTCATGGTTTTTTTTAATAATTATCAAATGCATCGTATGTCAACTGTGAAATTAAAAATAAACAATTCTTTATTAAATTTAGTTGTTAATATTAATAATAAAAGTAATAGAGAATTTATTTTTAATTTTATTTTATGTTGGGGGGCCAACAGTCCTTTTCCATTTACTTTATTTCTTGTATTTCATTACCCTACCTTTTGAAAGAATGGAATAATTTTGATTCTTGTAAACTATAATTTTAAAAATACAAGCTGCAATTATTAACCTACTGTATAAGTACCTTTCTATTAATGGTGTGTTTACTTCCCGGATTGGGGAATCGGAATCCGGAATCGGAATGATTGATCATGTTTACTTCGCAAAAAATGAGCCGGAATGGGAATCGGAATGGTGGGACCCACAAGAATTTGGGAATGGGGAATGGGAGATTGATTCCCATGGGGGGAGGTGGGAATCAATCTCCCATTCCCTGAACTTCCATTTTTATCCTCACTGAAATTTCAATATTCCGAAAATGCCCTCATTTAAATCAAAAATATAAATTCCATTTTTGCATCCAGAACGTTATCGGCGAACCGGTTTTTGTTAACGGCTTACCGATATAATAAATAATCACAATAATTATATATGTTATTATTATTATAATTAATTAATTTATTGTTATAATAATTATTAATATAATTATTATAATTAATTCATATATTATCATCAATTAATTGATATAATTATTACTATTAATTAATCTATAAATATATTATTAACAATAATATATTAATATTTATAGTTTTTTATTAAATAATCACAATAATTAATATATTACTATTATTATAATTAATTCATTTATTATTAATAATATATTAATATAAAAATTACCATTAATTATTATATTAATACATTATTAACAATAACTATAAATAAAAAATTTATTTTGACTAAATAATCACAATAATTAATAATATAATTATTATAATTAATTAGTATAATTATTAATAATAAAATTTTTTGAATAAATAATCACTATAATTAAAATATAAAATAATGATTATGAAAATAATTCATTAAGTACTTTTTGGTAATTTATTACAATCAAATTCATTCCGATTCCGATTCCAAGACAAAGTAAACACATTAATGGCAATCCAGCTCATTCCGATTTCGATTCCTATAGTTCAAGTAAACAACTTATTCTGATTCCCATTCCTTATTCCCATTCCAGCCCATTCCCATTCCTGTCCATTCCGATTCCAGCTCATTCCGATTCTGGTTTAGTAAACGCACCATAAGTTTATTATTGTAGACTAACAAAAAGGTTTGAGCAAACCTAATGTCTTTAGATTTTATCCGATGGATTTTGATGCCATAAGTTTTTGTTGAATTTGTCATGAATTTTTTAATGTTAATGTGTTACCAATTTTGCTATGGTTTTTTTCCTTCATTTTTAATCTTAGTTTTTTTTTATTGATTTAGGTATTGTAGGAATTGCAAGAAGCTTGTTAAATATATTCATTTTGTTTAAGTAGGTGGTTATCCACACTACTACAAAAATTCAAAATAATGACCCATAAGTTATGATGGTTATTTATAACAACCGTCATGAAAATCTTTATATGACTGTTATTATGTGAACCATCATAATATCTAATACTTACAATGATAGTTTTATAAGAAAACCGTCATTAAATGTAAAATTAAAATATAATGTTACTTTTAATGACAGTTCGTTATAAAAACTGTCATTAAAAATAAATGTTACTATGACGGTTTTATTTAAAAACGGTCATTAAATATTTAGTTAAAATATAATGTTAAGTTTAATGATGATATGTTATAAAAACCATCATTAATAATACATACTTGTAATGACGGTTTTTAAACTTAACTGTCATTGTATATCCACTAAAAATATAACCCTAATATTAGTGATGGTTATTTAGGAACCCTCGTTAAAATGAAAGCTATTAATCTTCATTCATGACCGTTTATTTTATAAATGGTCATGGAATATACAAATGAAAAAAAGTGAAGCCGATTTCAAGACTTGGGCATTTTATTTCTTCACTACTTAAGAATATGTCCCCCAAACACCCAAATTCCTTCCATCACTCTCTCACCTCTCTCCAAAATCAACATTCAAGCAAAATATACTCTTAGCCAAGATTGATTGTTGCCCACTTCGTAACCATCACAACCCTGGGATTATTGTGCTGTCTCAGCAGCCACCGAGGTGAGTCTCATCGTTGATGCACCAATGCATCCTCAGGTCACTGCCTAGGTCAGCCCCATTTGTTGTTTTGATTTATTTGTAATCAAATTGACACATTACCAGCTCCTCCATTGAAAGCCCTCTGCTTTTAACAAAAAAACTATGTATGAAAAATATATTTAATTTAATATATTTTTGTACTTAATTTTGCTAAAACACAAGTATTTGCTACAAAAAAGTATGTATGAAAATTTAGTTATAACATGTTGTAAAGATGTGGTTGAATCGTTTGGATCAAATTTGTTGGCACGAATTTAATTTCTGAATGCTGGATTGTCAAATTCTATTTCTTAAATTTTTAATTCTTTGTTCAATTTTTTTCCTTTGAAATTATAGTTCTTTAATATATTCATGTGTAAGCATTTTGATTAAACACAGGTTCTAGATTTGAGTTTGAATGACTTTAAAGGGTCAAGATTTGAACCTCTAGAGAATTGTTAACCCTTGCAGATTTTTGTTGTTTATTTATCTCTCAATTGTTATAAGAGAATGTTGAAGTTATAATGAAATAAAATTTATCAGTTTTGCAGCAACTATATGTTGTTGTCGAAATCAAATTATATCCCTTGGAAGCCTTCCAGACTTCTTCTTGATGACTGAAATTGTGATTGCTGTACAATGAGCATGATCTCCGTCACTAATGTAATTTTGCGTGTGAGATTGTGGGAATTTTCTGTACGTGCCATGCTCTCCCTAAAACAAGTAACTAAATATAGCAATGAAGTTTCTATGACAATATGGTAATTGAGTTCCAACCACCCCCCCGGCCGCTTCTTCCTTATGCCTGTAAGATTGACAGAATTTTCAAATTTATTCTTGTCCACAACAAATGAATAAGTTTTTTTGGTTTCATGTCTTAAATAGAGTACTCGTAAACATAAAATCGAGATTGAACTAATGAGTGAAAATGGTGATACTTGGGATTTTTTAAGGCTATGCTTTTTTTTTTCTTTGCTTTAAAAGCCAATTTGTTTAGCTTTACCTTTGATTTGAATTTTTTGTTTCTGTTATTTGCAGCGAATCCATGAAAATAGTGATACTTCGACTGAAATAAGTATTGATTTAAGAGGAACCAAATTGGTAAGCCTAGTTGCAAGACAAGAATTGCTTTGTGTATAATTCTGAGCAAGGATTTAGTTTCTTAAGGGCAAGCTTGCTGGCTAGGTGTAAATGTTCCAAGTGCCAATACCACCTTATGTAAGCACAAAATATAGTCTCCATTTGCTTTTTGATTTATATTTGTTTGTATAGTCATACGATACTGGATTTTAATTTGAGAATTCGTGTGGTACATTTTTTCACTGCTAGGAGTTACTTTGATCAAGGTTTTTTAAGTGCTAAACTGTTATAATCAAGCTTGTATGTATTTGAGTTCTTTATATGTAAATGACAATCATATCAATGTGTAACGTAAATTGAAATTTACAAATGTGGCTTCAATTGTATAGTTTAGAATGTGAAAACAACTTTGTAAATTTTAATCTTAAAAAACAATTGAAACATAGTAATTTTAAATTACTATTTTTTTTTACTCGTGAAAAAGATGACGATTCTTATATAAGAACAATTATTGAAGACCTATATAAGATAACTATTTTATGTAAAACCGTCATTAAAAATAAATGGAAAAGTGATATTGATGACCGTTATTTAAAAAACCGTCATTAAATGATACTTTTTAATGATAGTTTTTTTGTTAAAAACCATCATTAAACTATAGTGTATATCACAAATAACGACTGTTTAATAAAATAACCGTCATTATAAATGTATATTTAATGACGTTTTTTTAAAACTTATGTACCTATGGCATATAATGATGGTTTTTTAGAATAGCCGTCATTATATATATATATTTAATGACGGTTTTTGAACCGTTATAAAAAGTATTCCCTTTTTAATGTCACTGCCTAAGAAGATGGTTAGCCTGGGCTTTTTTGCCCTCCCTAATCCTTGGAATGAGCTTGTCTTTCCATCCTAGATCCGCAGCCAAAAATTGGTTTATCTTCTTGATATTTGTTCAACTATCACTTTTATGTTGGTTAATACTAGAAAATGTACACCTAATAATGGTTAAAATTATTACTTTTTCACTTATAGTGTTGATTAATACACTTATAATTTATAAATTATTTTAATACTCTTCTAATATAATTTTATATTAAATCAAATTGTAGTATGTTAATTTTATCTTAATTTTATATTATAGATATATTTCAATAATAAAGCAGAAATTAGAGCTGAAAGTGGGAGACAAACAAGATGGATTGCATTAATATAAAAATAAAAAACAAAAAAAAAAGTGGAGCCATATATTATTGTAATGTGATTTTGAAGTGACAATTGCCATTTTGCCACTTGACTATCACTCTTTTCTTTATTGTTTTTATATGAAAATAAATAAATAACAAATAATAATAAATAAGAGAAGATAAGATTGTTGGCTGACCAGATAATGATGACCAGCTTAAGCATCTAAAGGTGCCTACAACAAAAGAGAAAGAAGAGAATTAGAGAAAGAAACAGAAGGTAGAAGCAATGAAAAATTTTCTCGCTTTCTTTTGTATTTAATTTTCTTGTAATTTATTTTTGAACTTTGAAATTTAATTCATAAATAAATTTAGTTTTATTTTCAATTTTAGCTATTTTAATTTTAATTATGTGTAATTTAGTTTTAACAATCATTTATATTTCAATTATGTTCAACTAAATAATAATATTTAGGGTAAGATGAAACGCTTATTAGAAAATTAGGGTTTGATCAAATTCTATTTTTAATTATATGAATTAAATTATTTTCTATTTAATTTTATCCATATTTTGTATTTTTAAATTTTGACTTATTGTAAACAAATATGGAAGTTTGGTAAAATAGATTCTTAAAATCCTAGTACAAAATATGATAAATAATATTTTGTAGACAAATAGAATTTTGTCACACTAAGTAATTAATCCTTAATAAAATTGATGGGAAAATAATTTTAATTTATTTAATTAATCTTTTACACAATAAGTTTTTTTAAAATTTATTAAATTATATCTATCACAAAGAGTGGATCCATAAACCTAACAAGTTCATTTCCACCATTTCACTTAAATGAAATTGCGTGAATGTGTGTGTGTGTGTATTAGAGTATTCAATACTTTTTAATCATTTCAAGTTTTTGGTGCCATTAATGATGAAAGTTATTTATTTTGCTATTTTCTTTTCTGATTTATTATTTTTAGTTTTTATTTCTCCCTTTGTCATCCTTCACTTAGATCTTATAATTTTATTTTGTAAAATTTCAGTTAAACCCTTCCTTCTCTTGGAATTTAAGTACTACCTATAAAACTTGTGAAAAACTTTATTTGACTGGAAATCTCTTGCGAATCAATCCCTGAACTAAATTGGAATTTGGATTTTTGGATTATTACTTATTTTTATACTTTTGGACTTAACCACTAAGTAAATTTTGACTTTTTGACTTTATGTGTTGACGTAAATACTATTATAATATTGATTTTGATGATGACAAACCATATGTGCTGTTAAGGATGTTGGAGTCTTTAAAATTGAACCAGTTTCTTAAGCTGTACATTGTTTCTAATAAGTTTAAGCTTACGGAGAAAATCGGATAACTGCGAATAATTAATGGCAAACCGTTTTTACAAGGTTTAAAATGTTGCTTTGATTCTGGAAAATAACAATGAGCCATTTATAAGAAAACGACTAACCGATAATTTGTAGAAAGGGTTTGTTTTTACAGATAGAATATCGTTTTGATTCTAGAAAATAACGGTGAACTATTTATTAAAAAATGACTAATCGATAACTTCAAGAGAAGAATTTGCTTTGTAGACAGTGAATCGTTTAGTGTCAATGACTAGCTAATAAACTTCTTATAGGTCATTGGAAAATAATGGCTAACTAATATCTAGTTAACGGCGATTGGACATTTTAAAAATTCTACACAACGGTCATTTGTACAAGGTCAAAGCAACAATCAGATATAGGTTAATGACAATATGATTATGCCAAAAAGTCAACAGCGGCTAGTTTTTTTCTCCAACTATAAAAAGGCTCAATCAAATTCAAATTACAACGGATTTTACAATCTGCATTAATCTTATTATTGTGCATTCAGTCCTTCCTGTATTTAACATTTGTTAGATCACACCTTTAACTTTCATTTTGTAAACACATACATTGTGTGAAGAAAATTTTGTATAATCTTTATCAAATTGAGTGTTTGAGAGTGTGGAAAACACTTAGATAAAAAAGTTTGGCATAACCTCTTGGTGTAAAGGTTGATTGACACTATTTTAAATCAATTATAAAGATTTTGAAGCCTTAAGATATAAGGATTGGTTAGAAGAATTTTCAAGCCTGGTAAGCTTGGAGGCATGAATGTAGGCTGATTTTGCCAAACTATGTAAAAATCTTGTGTTTGATTCTTTTTCCCATCTCTTTTTACATTTTGATTGTTGATTTATTTGTTTTCATATGCTTAATTTTATTAGACATTCATATTGGATTTTGGTTTAATTTTTTTATAATTTTTAGAAACCTAATTTACCCCTCTCTTGGGTTGCTTAGTTATTATGTCATTTGTTATTAGAACAAGGTTCTCTTTTTAGTACTTAACCATATAGAGTAAAAAATCCATGACAACGTAAAATAATTCCACCTTTAAAGAAGGTCAGTACATTACTAAACCATCATTATTTGATGGGAATAATTATCAATATTGGAAAACTAGGATCAGAAATTGCTTACAAGATTTAGATTTAGAAATATGTGAAATTATTAGTGATGTTCTATTCATGCCAACTACTAAAATTGAAAAATGGGAAGAAATTCCAAAACCTTCCCGTAAATGGAGTACGGTGGAAAAGAATAAGGCCTCTTTAAATTTTAAAGCCATGAATGCCTTGTTTTGTGCTTTAAATAAAAAAGAATTTCATACAGTTTCAAGTTGTCCTAATGCATATGAGATTTAAAAGAAACTTAAAGTAATTTATAAAAGTACAAATTAAGTAAAAGAGTCTAAAAACAATAGATATATTAGGCAATACAAATTATTCCAAATGGAACAAATTGAGAGTGTACATTTTATATACATTAGATTTACGGATTTTGTAAACACTCTACAAGCCCTAAGAAAGACTTTTTCAAATAGTGGGAAGGTTAAGAAAATTATTAGGTCTTTACCAGAAGAATGTAAATCTAAAAGAACTGTCATTAAAGAACTCAATGATTTAAATACTTTAACTATTAATAATTTAATTGGCTCACTTATTTATTATAAAAAGATTTGGCAGCTGAAAGAGATGATGAAGATAAAAAAACAAAAAAAAGACCATTACCCTAAAAGTTTCAAGATAAAAAAGTGGCGAAAAAAGTGAATTCAAAGATGAAGATATGGCTAAGATAACAAAAAAATTCAAGAAGCTTTTCAAAAAATCTAATGAGCTAATAACTTCAAAAACCACAAAGAAAAGAAGGAAGCAATTATATGGTTTGAATGCAAGAAGCCTAAAAACATAAAATTGGAAGCCCTTTCCTCAACAAGGTGAAAAAGAAAGCTATAGTTGCTACCCTCAGATAAGGAGAAATCACATGAACTTTAAACCTAGCACTTAGGACAATAAGAGAAGAACTTAATAAGGTAAATGATCTACCTTCTTATGATGAATTGTTTGAAGCATTCATTGAATTGCATAATGATTTAAAAAATATTAAAATGAAAAATATTTCTTTTAGAAAGAAAAATGTAGAATTTTCAACTGAGAATGAATCTTTAAATTCAAAGGTTAAATATTTAGCATTAGAGAATAAAAGGCTGCATGATAAGATCATGCCTCACAAAGAAAGCATTGCATTTGATCATGAAAGTTGTTGATGATTTGAAACAGTAAAATGAAATACTTAAAAAGAAAGGTAATGAGCTTAATAATATTGTCTTAAAATTAAAAAATGCACAAAAGATTTTAAATAACTTGCTTGGATCTAAAAATAATGTGTTTTTGATAAAAGAGGTATTGGATATAAGCCAAATTTGAAATAAAAATATTACAAGAATTATTTTGTGAAGCTACCTTCATTATTGATAAAATTGTATGATATTATTGTAATAGAAATGATCATATGAGTTAAAGATGTCCAGTAAAGAGAAATATAAATTATAAAATCAAATGTGTTTTGGTTCAAAAAGAACCATTACTAACACTTAAAGACCCAAAAAGCTTTTGGTACGTAAAACTTGAGATTTTTTCTACAGGAATCAAAGAAAAAAAAGAACAAATAGTACTTAGACAGCGAATGTTCGAGGCATATGACAGGCAATTACTCCTGGTTTTCAAGTTTTACCAAGATAAAAAATGATAAAGAAGTACCCTTTGCAGATAATTTAAAAGGAAAAATTATTGGTATTGATAATGTCAGTAAAGATTCATTTACCTTTATTGAAAATGTGTGTTTAGTTGAAAATTTGAAACACAACTTGCTTAGTATTAATCAATTAAGTGATAAAGGCTATAAAGTTATCTTTGACAAAACAAAATGTGTTATTGAGAATATACATGACAGTAAAGTTTTGTTTGTTAGAAAAAAATTTATTAATGTATATACCATAGATATAGATTGTGCATCAACTCATGATAAATATTTTTTCATATTACATGATGATAGTTGATTATAGCATTGAAAACTAGGTCATGTAAGCATGGATTTTATTTAAAAAATTTAAAAAAATGATTTAGTAAAAGGTCTTCCAAAAATTGCTTTTGAAAAAGATAGAATTTGTGAAACTTGTTAATTTAGAAAAAAAATCAAAAATTGTTTTAAAAGCAAAAGTCGTGATTACACTTTAAAACCACTTCAACTTTTTCACGTGGATTTATTTGACTCTTCTAAATATGCTACTCTAAGTGGTAAGTATTATACATTTGTAATTGTTGATAATATTATTTTAGATACTCATGTGTATTGTTCTTAGCTAATAATGATCATGCCTCTGATGCTTTTAAAATCTTTTGTAAAAACGTTCAAAATGAAAAAGGTTATGCTATTTCTTGTATTAAGAGTGATCATAGTTGAAAATTTGAAAATTCTGATTTTGAAAATTTTTGTAATAACTTTGGCATATAACATTAATTTTCATCAACAAGGACTTTACAACAAAATTGAGTTGTTTAGAAAAAGAAGAGGTCTATTCAAGAAATAGTTAGGACCATATTAACTGAAAATGTATTACCAAAATATTTTTAAGCCAAAGCTGTTAATACCGCATGCTATGTTTTGAATCGTGTTTTGATTAGACCCTACCTCAATAAGACTCCCTATAAGCTTTGGAAAAATAGAAAACCCAACATTGTTTATTTTCGAGTTTTTTAATGTAATACTAAAGACAATCTTAATAAATTTGATCCAAATATGATGTTAGTATCTTTCTTGGATATTCAAATACAAGCAAAGCTTATAAAGTGTATAATAAAAGAATCTTTATTGTTAAAGAATCTATGCATGTTACATTTGATAAGATTAACCTTTTCTGTATGAAGAAAGTTGTTGTTAATGAGGATACATATGAAGAATTACAAAAAGAAGTGTTTACAAATAACAAACAAGATAATGCACCATATAAGAATCAAGAGGAGCAATAAAAAGAACAAACTAATATGGAGCAAAATGAAGGTAATTATAAATCACTCCCTAAGGAGTAGAGATATGTTTCTTCTCACCTTAAATAATTAGTATTAGGAGATCCTTTTGATGTGTGAATTAGGGTGTTAATGTGCAAGTATACACAACAAGTAATATAATGATGAATATTAAGATCGTCTTCAAAGGAATTGATGTTATAGGATTTGCTACAGCAATCTTAACAGTATAATTTTAGTAAACTAAATTAAATAAATGATAAGATTAATGATCTATTAAAATTAAAAATGCCATAAACATAATGCATTAAGGAAAAATTAAAGTCAGACACAAAGATTTGCGTCAATGGCAAAAGGATAGTTGGGTTCTAAACTCACTTAATGATTATTAATTAGTGTTAAAAATTGTATGTTTATTAGGGGTAAAAATTTTATTTTTTGTTTATATTATAATTTACATTTGTAATTATGTAACATAAATTGAATTTCTAATTATTTTTCTAAATATTTAATTTTGTGTATTTTTGTGTATTTATTAGATAAAAATAATAATTTAATACAATTCGAGACTCCAAACAAATGTACGAATGAAAAATTAGGATTTCGAAGGTTAAGGAAATTATTAGGATCTACAACTTTTGTTGTGAAATTATAAGTTTTTACCACATTAAAAATCGTAATTATAAAATCATAAGTTTTTACTATGCTATGTGTGATAATTGTTAGTGGAATGAGTTAGGTGTGCATAAATGGATTAAATTAGGTTTATATTTTGTCAGTGGGACAAATATATGGGTATAATGTAATTTGCTTTATTTATGTGTATGGTGTGGATTCATTATGTATTAATATAAATAAAGGGGGAGAAATACACCTCTCTACATCTTTTCTTCACTTCCTTTCCCTCAAATTCGGCTTCTCATCTATCTTTGTAATATATTTTTTAATAAATAAAATTAGTTTTATTTTTAATTTTCAAATACTTTTTTTAATTATGCATAATTTAATTTTAATTATTATTTTTTCATTTATGCTTAGCTAAATATTAACAGTTAGGGAAAGGTGAAACGCTTAGTTAAAAAAGTGCTTTAATCAAATTTTATTTTTAATTATATAAATTAAATTATTTTCTATATAATTTTATCTATATTTTATATTTTGAAATTTTGAATTATTGTAGACAAACACGGGAGTTTGGCACAATAAATTCTTAGTACTTTAGTATAAGTATAGTAAAATGATATTTTTACTTATTATAGACAAGTTAAATTTTGGCATACTAAGTATATAATCCATAATTAAATTAATGGGAAAATAATTGTATTTTATACAATTAATTTTTTGGGCAATCAAATAAAAATAATAAGAATTGATTAAATTGTATTTATTATTAAGAGTGGATCCATGACCCTAACTAATTTAATTTCATAGTTTTGCTTAAATTAAGTTGCATATATTTAAACTTTATATTCATTTTCTTAGACAAGTGAAAATGAAAAAATTAAATATTTTCTCTATGGATCGACCTCGAACTCACCGAGCTATATTATAACTACACACTCTTATATTTACGAGTAAATTAAACACTTTTGAATCTGGTCAAGTTTTTCAGGTCGTTACTAGGGAAAGATATTTATTTTCTTTTATTTATTTTTTGTTTTCATTCTACTTTTTTGTGTAAATTTTCATATACCCTCTTTCCTTTTTCTTAAATTTTGTTCAATCCATAAAATCCTTTAGAAATTCAATTTTACCTCAAAAATTTCTGTTTTAGGCTCATTCTTCTCATAATTGTAGTTTGATTGTAAAATTGTAGAAAGTTTACGAATAAGTTTATTGCCGAAATTTCCCATAATAATTAAAGTTGGACATACAACTTGAACTTCTTTAGATTGTGTTTGGGCTTAATTGGACCTTATTTGGACTCAATAAACTGAACATTGACTTTAAAAGTTACAACAATGGCTTAATAATTTGAATTAATCACTTAATTGACTAGTAATTTTTTAAAATTAAAAAAAAAAACTCTGTACCTTGATATAAGTATTCCTTTTCTTTGTTTCTTTTTTTAATTTCTATAATTTAATTTTTGCATTTATTTTATTTTTCCTTTTGACGTTTACTTTATTAATTTATATGGCCAGTTCAACTGTTTGAATTGTTAATATTTTGTTAATTTTTTTATGTTTAATTACTTTATTTATATGCCTAGTTTAACCGTCTATTTAGTTATTTTAATTTCAGTTAATTAATTTTTAGTTTATTTATTTTTATTTTATATTTTTTCTTGTACATTTATCTTGTTCATTTAATTTTCAGTTTGATTTTATTTTTAATTTGTGTAATTTTCATTTAGTTTTCTTTTATGCTATTCATTTATTTGTGTATCATCTTTACAACATAATTTCACACACACATCATCATCATCATTGCATTAGACATTAGTCTCGAACTTCTAGTGGAAGATTAATTTGTGGATCTCAGTCACCACCACCAATCACGGGTGAAATCTAAGAAGAAAACTTTTTAGGCCAACTTAATCCTTAAATTGATTAAGGAGACAATCATTCTCAACATAATGCACATGATTAAAATCAACCAAGAACTTTAAGAGACTACATGAATCCAATTAAAATTGGAGCCCCTCATGTATAGTATTTCCTCTAGAAGCATCACAATTCAATTTCAAACTAGGTATTATCCAACTTTAACCAACATTTTATAGTTTAGAATCTGAGAATCCATACTTGCATCTAAGAGATTTTGACGAGGTTCGTAATACATACATGGACCAAAATTGTAGAATGAACATAATTATATTAAAGCTTTTTCATTTTTCGTTAAAAGATAAAACTAAACCTTGGCTACAAAACCTTGTATTTGGATCAATGAGTACTTAGAATAACATGCGAGAACAGTTTTTAAAAAAATTCTTTCCACCTTATAGAACCAATTCTTTTAAAAGGTAAATCATTTCTTTCATGCAAAAAAAAAATGAAAAAACATTATACCATTGTTGGGATAGATTTAAAGAATTATTTAATATATGTCCACACTATGGTTTTGAAACTTGGCAATTGGTCACTTATTTATGCAAGGGTTTGACACCCCAAAGTAGACAAGTTATGGAAATGATGTGTAATGGTGAATTTAGAGATAAAAATCCTAAAGATGTATTAGATTATCTTGACCAATTAACTGAAAATGCACAACATTGAGATACTGTTAGAACTTTTGAATTGACAAATAAACTACAATCATCTTCATCCAGTGGAGGAATCCATAACCTTAGGGAAGACCAAGATTTGCAAGCAAAATTTGCATCCTTAATTAGAAAGCTTGAAACTTTGGAGAATAGAAAAAGTGATCAAATAAAATATGTTGAAGAAATTGCGTGTAATGTTTGTAGTTTTAATGATCATTTCACTCAAAATTGTCTCACTTGCTTGCACTTAAAAAATGTCTATATGATCAAGTTAATGCCATTAACACTTTTAATGAGCCAACTCTATATTCACAGACTTATAATCCTGATTAGAGAAATCATCCAAATTTTAGTTGGAGGTGTTGAGTACTAGAAAGTGTGTATTTATAATGGAGAAAATCATCATTTTACACTCCAAGTCTCACTAAATTCCCTATTTTTATGTCTTTAAGTCCCTTGTAATTTAATTATGTATGTTTTATTTTAATTAAGTATTTTATGTATTTTAGGAGATATCATGGTCATTTCACAATAAACGAGAGATCAGATGGAAAAACGGACAGCACTTTTGAACTCAGGACAGTCGAAAACCTTAGGAGGAGCATAAAAAAGAAAAATGGTACTGTTCACATCACATATACAGATCTTTTCACACATACTGATGACGGTTGATATATACGATCATACATGACACTTTGTTCACGGCACTTTGTTCACATGTACTTGCACGATGACGTGGCACGCATATGCGATGGACGTGGCGGCATTTGATTGGACGAATGATGTGACATTGACCGCTTATGTGGCATTGATCACGATGGCGTGTCACGAGCTTATGGACCAAAAATGTTGACGGTGGCGTGGCGAGAATGTTAGTGGACGGAAAAAACGTGTGTACGGTACATGCATATACACAGAATAAGAGCCCACGATGATGTGTTCCATCCAATAGGAACTTGCCACGTGGCGCAATCCTCGAGCGTCCAAATTGTTTTAATCCGATGGCCATGATTTACTCTCGGTGTATCTATAAAAGGGGCTCCCCACTAATTTGACACCCCTGAATCCATTTTTGGACTCCATTTTCTGTAATTCCATCTCCATCTTGTATTTTCTACGTATTTTAATAAAATTCCCATTTTACCCCTAGTTCAAATATGAGTGGCTAATTTCCTTTCAAGCTTGGGTTGAAGGTGAAGTCTCAACATGCTACATGGGCTTAATTTGGTAAATTTACTTTTCCTTCCCCTTTAATTTATGTGGTTGTTTTGACTTTTCGTAGACAGATAGTAATAATCTTGTCTGGATATCGGCTGGAATAACCGCCTCCCTAGGCAAGGTTATTACTATTTGGCACGAGAAGCCCTTAGCACCATATCTATTAGAGTGTGGTTCATGATGAGTGGAAGTCCCCCTTCATGATTTAATTGGTACTAATAATGAATATTAAGCCGATGGTGCATGTTGAGTACAGATCCGGAGATCCAAGTATTTCATTTTAATAGTTTATTCCAACAGCGTTAAATTAAAACATTGCCTACATAATCGTCATTATAAATCCAATCACCCTCTTAGAAAAATTAATTCTACAAGTAATTAAAATCCACCTCCTCGTGGGATTGACACTCGTCACCATTGAATCTATTCTACAATAGATTCGTGCACTTGCGAGTTCAATAAAATTTGCACAACAAGTTTTTGGCGCCGTTGCCAGGGAGGTAAGTTATTTTAATTTGTAGAATTTTTTTTTCTCTTCTTTATTTATTTATTTTAGTTGTTTCCTTGTAATATTTTATTATTATTATTATTAAAAAAAAAAGAAAAAAAAGTGAATTTATATTTTGAAGTAGGTATTATTTTCTTTTCTTTACTTCTCTTCTTTAAATTTCTGTAATTTAATTTTCATGTTATTTTTTTTTATTTTGTGAAATCGGCAGGTTTAACCGCCTCTTAATTTATTTTAATTTGTTTCACGTATTTTCTTTTCTATATATAGCACTTGAGTTGTTTTCATAGCAAAATTGTAACAGCGTGATAAGGTTAGTATCATAATTTCTCCTTCTTCTTTATTTTTATTAATTTTGTTATCATTTTTTTTCTTTGCATGCATGGTCGTAGGTCACAATTACCTAATCTTGAGCCTATAGACTTTGAATTAGAAAAAACACTTCGCACACACAAACACGCTGAAATTAAAAATAAATTTGAAATGGATTTGCAACCAGCACCACAAGAGAGGCCATTTAAGGACTACTTTAGTCCCTTCGCTAACTTAAGCACATCATGCATAAGATATCCAAATGTAGCTGCTAGGAGTTTTGAATTAAAACCTAGTGTGCTAAATTGTCTCCCAACATTCTATGGCCTAGAAAATGAAGATCCATATAATCATCTGAATGATTTCCATGCTATCTGTCAAACTTTTAAATATGAGAATTTTTCAGATGATGATGTTAAGCTTAGATTATTCCCATTTTCTTTTAAAGATAGAGCTCGTTCATGATTCAATGCATTGCCTGCTAATAGCATTACATCATGGGAACAAATGGTAACAAAATTTTTGAATAAATATTTCCCAGTACATAAAACCAATGCTATTCGCAGGGAAATTTCAGAGTTTACCCAAAGAGAAGACGAGCAATTTTTCGAAGCATGGGAGCGATTCAATGGGCTACTCCTAAAGTGTCCACATCATGGATACGAAAAATGGCACCAATGCCAATACTTTTTGGAGGGATTATTGCCGAATGTGCAAGAATTGCTAATGGCAACAAGTGGAGGAGAGCTAATGTCAAAAAGTGCATCAGAGATTTGGGATTTCTTCCAGCGACAAGCGGATAATTCCCAACAACGGAGTTGTTCGCTCAGGAGTACTAGAAGAGTTAAGGGGGTGAATGAGGTTCACATTGGCGAGTCAAGTTCAGAAATTAAAGAAGTCAAAGACATAGTTGAAGGTCTTTCCGACAAAAAAGCATCGTTAACAAACCGCTAAATTGACGGAGCCACATGACCAAGACTCATACTCAGATCAAGCCAATGCCATAGATGTAATGAGAAAGCCATCAAACTACAACCCTTACTCCAACACATATAATCCTGGATGGAGAGACCACCCCAATTTTTCATGGTCTCAAGGATTCCAACAGAATGGACCGACTCCACTCCACTCCACCAATGCAACCAATTCCTCAAAATCCTCAAGCCTCTCAACCACCATTTAGACCATATAATCAGAACCCAAACCATTCTCAGCCTAGACCATGGGAGGATGCATTTCAGACTTTCAAGAATCTTATTCACTCCAAAATCGAGCAACAAAACCGCACCATTGATGAACTACGAAATGAGATGAGAACGGGTTTCAACTCACAGACCCAATCAATTTCAAACCTTGAAAAAATGGTGGGACAACTTGCTTCATCAGTTCAGACCTTGGCAATGACTGTTGAGAAAGGTAAATTCCCAAGTCAACCAGTGCCTAATCCTAAAGGAGTGTATGAAGCCAGTACCAGTTCACCTCAGGAGCATGGAGAGGTCAAAGCCGTCATGACCTTGCGAAAAGGAAAAGAAATCGACAATAAAGTGGAGATGCCGGTACCAAAAACAACTCAAATTGTACCGGTAAATGAAGAAGACTCATCATCAGAGGAGAAAGAAGAAACCAACCCACGAGAATACGTTCCAAAGGCTCCATTTCCCCAGAGGTTAGCTAAAGCAAAAAAAGGAAAATCTACAAGTGAGATTTTTGAAATCTTTAAACAGGTAAGTGTTAACATCCCTTTGCTTGATGCTATAAAACAAGTGCCATCTTATGCCAAGTTTTTTAAGGACCTTTGTACTAAAAAGAGAAACATTCATGTTCAAAAGAAGGCCCTTTTAACAGAAAATGTGAGTTCTATACTCCAACACAAACTTCCTCTAAAATACAAAGATCCAGGCTCCCCAACTATCTCATGTAGTATAGGGAACCACACAATTGAGAATGCTTTGTTGGACTTAGAAGCTAGTGTAAACTTGGACTGGGAGAATTACACCCAACTCCAGTGGTGTTACAGCTTGCAGATCGGTCCATGAAAAAATCTCGTGGTATTGTGGAGGACGTGCTTATACAGGTAGATAAGTTTTATTTTCCTGTTGATTTCATTGTAATTGACACTCAACCAGTCCAGGATTCAAGGAAGCAGATCCCCATTATCTTAGGACGACCTTTCTTGGCAACTGCCGATGCTCACATTCAATGCAGATCGAAATATGCAGTTGTCCTTTGGCAATATGACGATGGAGCTAAATATCTTCAACATTGCCAAACAACCTCCCAATGCAGATGATGAAATTGTTGATGTGGATTTAATCGAAGAATTAGTTGATAATATTTTTCTTTCAAATCTTAGTGATGACCCTTTACAAACATGTTTAACTCACTTTGGTTTGAATTTTGATATTGACAGATCAATAGATGAGGTTAACGCCTTACTTATTGATTCAAAGATCATCCATGGACATTAACAAATGGAAGTTAAGAGTGGAACAACTAGCACCATCGAGAGAAGAAAGCGAGTCCATCATCGAATCACCACCAAAACTTGAGCATTGTGCAGGCATTGGGCGCAAGAAATTCAACTTTGACACGCAGAAGCTAACTTAGAAAGAAAATCACAATCTGGCGAACTTGAAGAAAGTCGTAATGATGTATACAAAAATGCCAAGATTTACAAACAATGAATGAAAGTCTTTCATAACGAGCAAATTATGAGAAAATCTTTCACACCAGGTCGAAAGTACTTTTATTCAATTCTCGCTTGCGCTTTTATTCCCAGGTAAGTTCGCTTATCGATGGACTGGTCCCTTTATAGTCCACACTGTTTTTTCATATGGAGCAGTTAAAATTAAGGATCCAAAGAACGGTGTAATTTTTAAAGTTAATGGTCAAAGATTGAAGGCATATCTAGAGTACCAACCACGTGAAAAAAGGCACCGAAATAGATTTGAGTGACCCACCAAATTTAAATTAAGAATTTTTCTTATTTCTTTCTTCTTTTCGGTGATTTAAATTATTGTGAAAGTGTGTTTATTTAATCATTCAGTTTTCTTTTATCACTTCTAATTATGTGTTCCTCAACTAGACAGTTCCTCTTGAACATTCTCAGACAATTTCAACGTGTACAATCTCATCTGAGGAGCCAGATACGATTTTGTAAAACGCATTGTATTTGGAAGCTACAACCTCCAGAGTTGGTATCCCACGTTGAAGATATAGAAAGACAACTCAAAGAAATTGAGGGAGGTATCAACGAAACCCAAATCGAACTTGAGGAAAACTCAATAAGAGGACAATTGTGCAATTATTATTTTTCTTTTCTTTTCTTTTCTTTTCTTTTTTGTGTGTTCTCTAGTTTGTTACCCCGGTTAAGTGGCGGATAACGGTACTCCGTGACAATCAAAGTCGGTTACTTTAGTTTCCCATAATAACTAATATTCTGAGAAGAAGGTATGGGATGTAAACGCGATTCTAGCAAAGCTTCACAAGCGATTTCCTTCACTTCCTCAGAATGCCCTCCTTACGATCTATAAAGCTCGGTCCGAACGCATGTGATTGCTTATGAGAAATAACGTCCCTGCTGACATCCGTTGGTTAATCGTGGCCAAGGTACGTTTGGCAGGTGAGTTACCTCCTAAATTTATTGCATACATGCCTGGTTGTGGTAAAGGAAATTACTCGAGAAAACGAAGAGCTGAAAAACTTCATGTTAATTGTCATAAGTGTGCCAGGATGAAATGCGATAAAAATCCTTGTTCTTTCGGAATGATGTCTGATAACAGGGAAGATAAGATTCAATTCATTAGGGATGGCTTGAATAAAGAGTCATTAGATGATGTCCTTTTGTCTCTTGAAACGCATCCCAGTGGATACGTACAAAGAGCAATTCTCCAGTTATGGCCATTATTTCAAAAAGAGCATGCACGATATAGTCTTGGGAATCTGACTATAAACGACCCTGTTTGCCAGTTTATAAGAAAACTGGATGGGAAGCCTATCCTCGACCCATAGAGGGCGTTCAAGCCGTTTCTGGACGTAAAACCAGAGGAAGATGTGAGCCACAATCACAACTACCTGTAGATATCCTTTTACTGTTGTTTTATTTTACTGTTGTTTTATTTCACTGTTGTTTTATCAATTGCATTATTGTCTTTAATAATTGAGTGCTTTTTCTTTTACTATTTCCTTTTTGACTCTCGAGCCATGTGCTTTACGCGTTAATTGACATAGACATGCTACCTCCTATACAGCTGTAAATCATTGTCACCAAGATCCTTGATATATGATCATTTTCTTTTAGACTCACAAATTATTTTTTAGAAGCATCCCAATGGCAGCTACTCCCAATAAACAATTCAAGAACATTTGTGTGCTCTCTGGACTTAACTATTGCAAGCATAAAGAGTTCGTTGAGGCAGCCATCGATCTTGGTCAACGAATAGCAGAAAGAAATTTGCATCTGGTTTATGGAGGAGGTGACTGAGGGTTATCAAAACTAGTCTCAGAAGCTGTTTATCTCAGAGGGAGCCAAGTGTTAGGCATCATCCCAAGAAGCCTCAAACCGTTGGCCTGTATGTCTGACTCACCAACTGGCGAAGAGTTAGTTGTCTCAGGTATGCAAGAAAGAATAACTGAAATGCTAAATCATGCAGATGCTTTTATTTTCCTACTAGGAGATCTTGCAACTCTAGAGGCACTAATCACATTAGCATCTTGGGCCCATCTGAACATTCATCAGAAACCCATCGGTTTGTTAAATGTCAATAACTTTTATGATGGCTTCATCGCATTTCTTAACCATGCAATAAAAAATCATTTCATCCCTTTCACAACGAAAAAAATCTTTATTTGTGCTCATCATCGCTAACGAGTTAATTGATCATTACAAGCTTATAGACAGAGCGGATCCCAAGACCCTTGTGCTGGAATGGCCAACTAATGATGGTAACAGTAGCCGTAGTAAGAAATGCAAATTAGATTTAACTCTCCGCTTGTAAATATTTTCTTCTGTGATCCAGCACTCAGGTGATGTCTTCTAAACACTATTCTCTTTCAAACATTGAGGACAATGTTCCGTTCAGGTTGGGGGGAGGGAATAGTTGGCAATTGTGGAATATCTCAATCTTGGTGTAGTTTTTACTATTTTTTATTGTAGAAACTAACTGTGGCTAAATTTTTGAATCGAAGATGGCTGAATATGGAGTGTAGTAACTCTAGAAACGCATCTTCTTATTATAAAAAAAAAAAAAGGCATTTTGTGTGATCTTTTCATAATTAGATGACATGATAACTTTCAAATTTTAGTATTTGTATTATCTTTGGTCTTTAGTTATGTTACACCATGTTTGTTACTCTACATGTTGATGTTGGAGACAAATATAAGTTGCTTGAAAGAATGCACATGTCATAATAATTTCCAAGTGAGTTTTTGAGCCTGTCATTTTTCTTGGAGAGTAACCCTTTTTGCCCATTCTTCATTCAGCTTAGCAGTTTATTGCTTTATACATTATCTCCAAAAAAAAAAAAAACTAAAGTGTGTGTTGCCACATCTGAAGGTCCATCTAACTAGTAGATATGGAAGATTATTTAGAACCCTAAAAGATGACAGAAAAGCCATCTTTGGTCCGTTTGAGCCTTTCTAGCCAACCCTATTAATATGTATCCATAGTTAACCCCTTTGAGCCTTAAAAAAAAATAATAATAATAATAAAATAAAAATAAAGACTTTTTCTTTGGCAACCTATTATCTTGTCCTACTCCAATGTGGAGTATCACCTTATATTTTGTATTTCTCACCTCCCATTTATGTTTGAAAAAAGAGATAATTTTGCATTCACAAAAAAAAAAGGTGCAAAAAAAAAAAAGATTAAAAAAACGAAAAAAAAATGTTTACAAATAAAACAAATAAAAATAAAAAAATCAAGTGAAAAGCACCTTACAATCTCCAAAGTTCTCTATTTTTCAAACATATATTTTATTTTTCCTATTATCCTTTATTTGTTAGCCACTTCCCTAGCCTACGTTACGTCCTAATAAAAGTCCTTCTTGATTTTAGGGAACTATAGTCTGAAATGGAAACTAGTTATATGAGTTGAAAAGATGTGGTAATGCATACTAAAAAAATAAAAAAAAATAAAAAATAAAAAATAAAAATAAAAAAGGATGATGAATGTATTTGTTTGATTAGCATTTTTGAATTAAAATCGTACTATTTCTAAGCTGAGGGCATATTTCTATCACCTTGGTGAGAGTGTGTGATATTACTTTTTTATTATTTTTACTCAATTTACCATTCACTGGAGTGATTACTTTTGGGTTTAATTTCTTTGTGAGAGTATCACTACTACCGGTGAGATTTTGGGGTTTGCATGTCATTTTTAAAAGTAACTAGATTACTGAAGTTGTGACAAAGTTTTCTCAACTGATTCATGTGGAGAGTTGATGTGGGAATGATATTTCTTTAGACTGTAGATAATGCTTATACTTTTATTTGATTGTTATCATTAGTCTGATTGAATAAATACCACAGTATAAAAAAAAAATATTTTGTTTCAGTTTTGTTTTCGCTCAAATTGCTAGGGACTAGCAACAAGCTGGTTAGGGGGTGTGTTGAGTACTAGAAAGTGTGTATTTATAATAGAGAAAATCATCATTTTACACTCCAAGTCTCACTAACATCCCTATTTTTATGTCTTTAAGTCCCTTGTAATTTAATTATGTATGTTTTATTTTAATTAAGTATTTTATGTATTTTAGGGGATATCATGGTCATTTCATAATAAACGAGAGATCAGATGGAAAAACGGACAGCACTTTTGAACTCGGGGAATCGAAAACCTTAGGAGGAGCATAAAAAAGAAAAATGGATCTGTTCACATATACGGTATTGTTCACACATACATAGATGCGGTTGATATATACGATGCACATGACAATCGCATTCGCGGCCTTTGTTCGCTCATCTTGTATCTTTGGCGACGTGGCATTTGACGATGACGTGGCAGCATGCGATGACGTGGCGGCATTTGATTGGACGAATGATGTGACATTGACCGCGACATGTGGCATTGATCGATGATGTGGCGTTGATCGATGGCGTGTCACGAGCTTATTGGACAAAAAATGTTGACGGTGACGTGGCAGAATGTTAGTGGACGGAAAAAACGCGTGTGTACGGTACATGCATATACACAGAATAAGAGCCACGATGATGTGTTCCATCCAATAGGAACTTGCCACGCGCAATCTCGATCTGGCCCAAATTGTTTTAATCCGATGGCCATGATTTACTCGGTGTATCTATAAAAGGGGCTCCCCCTAATTTGACACCCCTGAATCCATTTTTGGACTCCATTTTCTGTAATTCCATCTCCATCTTGTATTTTCTACGTATTTTAATAAAATTCCCATTTTACCCTAGTTCAAATATGAGTGGCTAATTTCTTTCAAGCTTGGGTTGAAGGTGAAGTCTCAACATGCTACATGGGCTTAATTTGGTAAATTTACTTTTCCTTCCCTTTAATTTATGTGGTTGTTTTGACTTTTCGTGAGACAGGATAATAATAATCTTGTCGGATATCTATTTGGAATAACCGCCTCCCAGGTAAGGTTATTACTATTTGCACTGAGGAAGCCCTTAGCACCATATCTATTAGAGTGTGGTTCATGATGAGTGGAAGTTCCCCCTTCATGATTTAATTGGTACTAATAATGAATATTAAGCCGATGGTGCATGTTGAGTACAGATCCGGAGATCCAAGTATTTCATTTTAATAGTTTATTCCAACAGCGTTAAATTAAAACATTGCCTACATAATCGTCATTATAAATCCAATCACCCTCTTAGAAAAATTAATTCTACAAGTAATTAAAATCCACCTCCTCGTGGGATCGACACTCGTCACCATTGAATCTATTCTACAATAGATTCGTGCACTTGCGAGTTCAATAAAATTTGCACAACAGGAGGAATAATAATAATGCACAATCTTAAGTACCACCTCCATAAAAATTTCAAAATGCTCAGCCTTATGCATCATATGTTCCATCATCATCGAAAAATTTAGAAGATACAATGTATTCATTCATTAGAAAGCAAGATGCTATTAACAACCAAAATGCACAAACCTTTTCTAATTTGAAAATTACTTTTGCTAAAATTTCTTTTGCATTCATAATTCAAGGAAAAGATAAATTTTTAGCTTAACCACAACTAAATCCCAATAGTCAACAAAAATCACACATAGACCAAGTCAAGTCAATTATAACTCTTCGTAGTGGTAAAGTTGTTGATAGACCTATTCCTAAACTTTATGAAGATGAAAATTCAGAGAGTAAGGAAGAATTAAATAAACTTACACTTATTGAAGAACTAACTATTGTTTCATCTGAACCACCATTTTACGCAAGCATTGAATAAACCGAAGAAATAAAACCACTCTTCTAAAATTTATGAAATCTTTAAGTAAAAGTTAACATTTATTTGTTAGATGCAATCAAATAGGTACCTATATATGCCAAATTTTTAAAGGCTTATACACTATCAAGAAAAAATTGAAGGTAAGAAAGAGAGCTTTCATAGCCGAACAAGTAAGTGCAATTCTGTCTATTAATAATAAGTTGAATTATAAAGATCTTGTTTGTCCTACTATATCTTGTATTATTTGGTGATCACAGAATTGAGCATGCTTTACTAGACCTTGGTGCTAGTATCAATTTGCTTCCATATTCTGTTTATCTTCAATTTAATCTTGATGAGTAAAAATCAACTTCAACTACACTTTTACTTGCCGATAGATAAGTTAAAATACTAAAAGGAACAGTGGAAGATGTGTTAGTACAAGTTGATAAATTCATTTACCCTATGGATTTTATTTCTTGGGAACTGAACTTGTTGTGAATAATTATAAACTAATTTCTGTAATTTTAGGTCTACCATTTTTAGCAACTACTAATGCTTTGATTAATTGTAGGAATGGTTTAATGAATTTATCATTCAAAAAACGACTTTGAAGTTGAATATTTTTAACATGTGTAGGCAACCTAATGAAGAAAATGAGAATGAAGATGATATTAATAAACAAAAGGAATTGCTTAAATCTTGTATAGAGGAAAATATTCAAAATAAAAATTTTTCTAAACTTAGTGATATTTGTTTGGTTAATTCAATTGAATTAAATTAGCAACTTGAACATGATACTTCTAAAATAAATTTGTTGTTTGATTCTACTTAGACTTTACAAAATGATGATGAGAAACTAAAATGGAATAGAAAAAGAAAAAGACTTTGGCCTACTGATTATTCGGTTAAACAAGATAAAAGGATAGGAGGATAGAGACAAGTTGACTAGCTTGGAATCATTGAAAAGACTTAACAAAAAGTACCTAAACTGGAATTAAAACCTTTGCAAGAGGGATTGAAGTATGTTTATTTTCAAGAAGAGCAAAGTTATCCCGTTGTGATTTCTTTTACTCTATCAAGCGACTAAAAAGGTAAGTTACTATCTGCTCTTAAAAAGCATAAAAATGTAATTGGATGGACTTTAAAGGATATTAAAGGTATTAATCATTTAATTTGCACACAGAATCAATTTGGAAGAAAATGCTAAAACATGTCAACAACCTCAAAGCAAATTAAATCCAAATATGAAAGAATTAGTAAAAACAAGAATTAGTAAGTGGGTAAGTCTTTAAATTGCTTAATACGAGAATTATCTACCCTATCTCTAATAGTAAGTGGGTAAGCCCTACACAAGTATTGCTTAAAAAATCTGGAATAACTGTTGTTAAAAATGAAAAATGTGAATTAATCCCAACACAAATTACATCTAGTTCGCGCATGGACGTTAATTATGGAAAGTTAAATAAAGTCACTAGAAAAAAATCATTTTCTCTTACCATTTCTTGATCAAATCTTAAAAAAAGTAGTTGGACATCCCCACTACTGCATTTTAGATGGATATTCAAGTTATTATCAAATTCCTATAACATTTTACGATCAAGCAAAGACCACATTTGCATGTCTCTTTAGAACATTTGCATTTATAAGAATGCCATTAGGACTTTGTAATGCTCTTACAACATTTCAAAGATAAGTGGTAAGTATTTTCAACATTATAATTGAACATTATTTAGAGGTTTTTATTAATGATTTGACTGTGTTTGGGAATTCTTTTGATGATTGCCTTGATGATTTAGAAAAAATTTTAAAAAGATGTGTTGAAAAAGAACTTGTGTTTGAATTGGAAAAAATGTCATTACATATTTACTTCTGGAATTATTTTGGGTCATGTTTTATCTGTTAAAGAAATTGAAATTGACAAAGAAAAAATTGAATTCATATCTAATTTAGCACAACCAAAAGAAATTAGATATGTGCAATTGTTTTTAGGACATGCAGGATTTTATACGAGGTTTATAAAAGAATTTAGTACCATATCTAAACTACTTGGTAACCTCTGAATAAAAGATACACCATTTGAATGGACTGATGATTGTCAAAAATCTTTTGAGAAAATGATTTGTCTTTTAAAATCTTCACCCATTATGCAATCTTCTAATTGGTCTTTGCCTTTTGAATTAATGTGTGATGTAAGTGACTTTGTCGTTGTTGGTATTTTAGGACAAAGAAAGGATGTTAAGCCTTTTGTGACTTATTATGTGAGTAAGACTTTGGATAGTACTCAAATGAATTATTCAACAATTGAAAAGCAATTACTTGTTATGGTGTTTGCATTAAACAAATTTTGTTTATATTTGCTTGGTTCTAAATCTATTATTTGAAATTCTATCTAAGCAACCCAAAAGAGAGGCTGAAATGGGTTTTAAAACTTTAGCAAATAAATCCACACAATTGAAATTCTAACTAGGCGACCCAAAAGGAGGGGTGAATTGGGTTTTTAAAACTTAAACAAATAAAACCACACAACAATTTCAACTAATGTTTTAATAAAATCAAAAGCAATAATTTTCACAATGCTCAAAATTAAAAGGATGAGGGAAGAGAGATCAAACACGCAACTTTTACATGGTTCGGCCAACCGTACCTACATCCACGCCTCCAAGCTCACCGGGCTTGAGGATTCCACTGAGTAAGCCTCCAAGGCTTCAACAGCACTTACAATTGACTTCAAAGGTGTCAATGATCCTTTACAACGAGAAATTATTCCCAATCTCTTAACCCAAGTGTATCCCAACACTTACAATCACTTAAAAACAAAGATTACAATTAACTAATCTCTCACACAATGTATATGATTACAATTGAAATCTCAATGTGTGAATCAATGAAATAAAAACAAGTTTAAAGCCCAATGATGTATATTTTCTTAGTAATAAGCTCATTGACAACTCTTGGATCACTTTTTTATTTGAATTTGATTGAGCCATTTTATAGTTGGAGCTGAAAACTAACTGTTGTTGACTTTCTGAGAATAATCAGATTGCTGTTTACTGCTATCGATTAACCATTTTGACTAGTCCACAGAGCCGTTGTGCTTAGATTTTAAATAAACAGTTTACCGTTTGTCGTTATCGGATCGCCGTTTATTTCCAGAATCCTGCAAACAAACTTAGATTTTCATTTTTACTAAACAGCTAAAGGTTAGAAACCTTTCTCCTTTCTGTAAATTATCGGTTCGCCATTTTTCAATAAACGATTCACCGTTAATTTTTAGAATCTTGTCAAAGCAAATCTAGCTGAAAGTAGAAAAACTCCATTTTCTGTAAATTATCGATTTACCGTTTATAATAAACGGTTCACCGTTAAGTTCCAGAATCTTGTCAGTTAAATCGTTCAGAAGACAATCCTGTCTGTAAATTATCGGTTCACCGTTAATTTTCAGAATCTATATTTTGAGAACGTTTTGTTTAGAAAAAGATTTTCCGACTTAAGTTAACGGTCATTAATCTTCTTTAAAACATGTATATGGCTTTTAAGAAATTTATTTTAATAGTCCCAACATTTTAATCAAGAACATGTAAGTTTTGTTATCATCAAAATCAATATTATAAGATTAACAACAATAATTTAAACTAATGTCTTAATAAAATAAAATAAAAAATAAATTTAACAATGCACAATATTAAAAGGATAAGGGAAGAGAGATCAAACACGTGAGTTTTTATGTGGTTCAACAAAACTGGCCTATGTCCATGCTTCCAAGCAATCCAAGCTTGAGGATTCACTATCTGAGCCTCTAAGACTTCAAGTTCTTACAATGACTTCGAGATGTCAATAAACCTTTATAAGTGCTGATTCACTCACACACACCTTTTGTCAAGTGTTTCCCATATTTATACTCACACAAATTTGCTAATGAATTTAAAGATTACAACAAAATCTCTATTTTAAAGTGGATGTACAAATGATAACTCAATAATAACTCAATGTATGAAGATTTACAAAATGAAAGCTCAAGAGATGTTGTATAAACTGATTTTTGCTTGAAAAACTTGTTAGATTTAATTTTAATTTGAGTTTATATAGTTTGGACAAGTAAACTAGCCGTTATTGACCTTTAGAGAATAGCCGGATCGCCATTTAAAATGGTAGTTAGCCGCTTAAACTTTTATAGCAAGTTACCGTCATACATATGGCTTTCAAAATTTAAAAATTTGCCTCAGGCAGTTAGCTGCTTATTTTCAAGTGGCTAGCCGCTACCTTTCTATCTTCCCAACATATTTTTAATATTTATAGCTTGGCCCTAAAACTTTTAGAAATTAAAATATGGTCTAGTATTTTTAAAAATTATAGTTTGGCCTAACATATTTTATATTTTTGCAAAAAGTCCAAATCCAGAATTTAAAACAATAATTTGTGAAATCAAAGATTGCAAAACTTTTTCATTTTAATCCATATCTTGAAAAATAACTAATTTAATAAAATACTTAGCTTATAATTATAAAACCTTTGATTTATGAAAAATAATGATTTACTAAACAACATCTTGAGCTATTCCAAATGCCAAATCATGCATGCATTAAATCATACCGGCTTTACAAGATTTATAGTAATGAGTTTCTTGATTGTGCTGTTGTCCGTTGAGTGTCTTGAGCTTGATTTCACTTTATTCACTTGAATAAACTTTTCCCTTCAATAATTAGTGAAATTGTAAACTATAATAACATATGTTTGTTATCATCAAATTACAATTTGTATAGCCCTCTAGGCTAACATTGTTTTTATTGGCTACGTAGTTATGAGATAGTTGATGACAACAAGATGTCAAACCAAGACTAATTCGTTGGATTTTGTTACTTCAAGAATTTGACCTCACCATCAAAGATAAAAAGGGTGCTGAAAAAGTCGTTACTAATCATATATTAAGACTCACATCTAAAATCTGCTTTGACATAACATCCATTAATGATTATTTCCCTGATGAATATTTATTTTCTATTACTTTAACGTCATGGTAGACTAACATTGTTAATTCCTTGTTATAGGTAAAATGCCTTTGCAATGGAATACTCAAGAGAAGAAAATATTTGGGGTTGAAGTAAAGAGATTTTATTGAGATGATCCTTACTTATTCAAATATTTCCCTGATTAAATTTTTTAGTGCTGTATTCCTAACAATGAGGTAAGTAGTGTCATTAATTTTTGTTATTCTAAAGCATATGGTGGACATTTTTCTTCAAGAAAAACTATAAGTAAAATTTTACAATTACTAAAAGAAACATAATTCCCTTAAATCTCATACTTAAGATCAAAATGTTTGATTGTTTGGGAATTGATTTCATGGGCTCATTTTCACTATTTTTTGGATTTATGTACATATTAGTTGCAGTTGGTTATGTCTCAAAATGAATTGAAGTAACTTTTTGTCAAAATAATAATAGCAAAATTATGGTTAAATTTTTAAGAGAAAATCTTTTAAATTGATTTAGAATCCATCAAGCCATTATCAATGATGGAGGTAAGTATTTTTGTAATAAGTCATTTGAGTTTTTAACGAAGAAATATGGAATTACATATAAAGTTGCTATCCCTTATCATCCTCAAGCAAATGTTCTAGTTGAATTAGCAAATGGGAGATAAAATAAATTTTAGAAAAGGCAGTTAACCCAACCCGTAAAGATTGGTCTGTTTGATTGACTGATGGACTTTAGGCCTACTGTACTACATTTAAGATATTTTTAAGAATGTCGCCCTATTGGCTAGTTTATGGTAAACTTTGCCGCTTACCTGTTGAACTTGAGTATAAATCATTTTAGGCTATTCAAGCTTTTAATTTAAATTTGGATAATGCTGATAATGTGTGAAAATAGTAATTGAATAAACTTAAGGAATTAAAGAATAATGCATATGAAAATTCAAGAATTATAAAGACAAGAACAAAAGCTTTTCATGACGAAAGAATTTTTCAGAAAACATTCAAGATTGATCAAAAAGTGTTACTTTATAATTCTCATCTTCATTTGTTTTTAGGAAAGTTAAAGTCAAAGTGGAGTAGCCCATTTGTTGTAAAAAATGTATATCCATATGAGGTCGTAAAAATTGAGAATCCAAAGAATAGTGTCACATTTAAAGTTAATGAACAAAAATTAAAACCATATCAGACATACCAACCACATGAAGAAAGCACCGAAATAAATTTGAGTCACCTATTGAATCTTAATTAAGTTTTTTTTCTTTTTGTTTTTAATGAATGATTTAACTTTTCATTGTTACTTTATAATTTGAATTATTTGACTATCTTGAATGATATGCTTTATTATGTTTCTTGCTTAAATGTGTTTGATGATTATATTTCCTTTTGTTATTGTACATCATGAGCACTTCAATAAGAAATATCCTTTTCAAACATCTCGGAGAACTTGGATGAGTCAAATTTCACTTGAGACATCTGATACAAAGTTGTAAATCGCATCCAATATGGGATCTATGACCACCAACATTGGTGTCCTATGTTGAGGATCTAGAAAGACAACTCCGAGAAATAGAGGATGGCATATATGACTTGTAATTGGAGTTTAAGGTTAACTCAATAAAAGGACGAATGTAAGTCCATTTTTCTTTTTACATCGTGTATTTTCTTGTTTTGTTCGCTTTTACATTTAATTTGATTCTCTTTATTTTGGTGTGTTTTGATTTATTTTCCCATATAAATAGTAGATAATGGTATTTCGTGACTTTTTAAGTTGGTATCCTCAATTTCCAATAATCATTGAAAATCAAACATGGAAGAAATACAATATAAATTACATAAGCGTTTTCCTTATTTTCCTTAAAATGCCCTCAAGAAAATTTACAAAACTTGTTGTTAATGATTGCATTTGTTAACGATCTATGGAATTCCTATTAATATTCATTGGATAATTGAAGCAAAGGTTCGATTGGCTAGTGAGTTTTCTGATTTGTTTATTTCTTACACGTCTGGTTTTGTTAAAAGCATATTTGCTAAAAAAAGAGGAGCTAAATGACTTGGCTCAGAATATCATAACTCCGTAAGACTTAGTTGCAAACAAGAAATTTCTAAATCTTTAAGAATGGTTTCTAATCATTGAAAAGATAAAATTAAATTCGCTAAGGATGGCCTGAGTAAAGAATCGTTAAATGATATCTTACGATCTCTTGAGACCCATCAAAGCAGATTTGTCCAACATAAAATTCATAGGTTATGAAGACTATTCCAAAAAGAAAATGCAGTCTCAAGTATGCAGGATAGAATAACCTAAATGTTAAATTATTATGATGCTTTTATTTTCTTGTTAGAAGATCTTGTAACTCTAGAAGCATTGATTACATTTGCATCTTGGACCTATTTGTACATCCATAAAAAAATCTATCAGTTTGTTAAATATTAATAACTTTTATGATGGCTTGCCAAGATTCATTAACCATGTAATTAAGAATCATTTTATTCCAATCAGTGAGAAAAAAATCTTTATTTATGCTTCTACTACTAATGAGTTAATTGATCTTTTACAAACTTACGAACCGGAGCTAGATATTAGGACATTAACATTGGAATGGTTGACTAATAATGGTGGTTGTAGCCCTCGAAATTTAACTCTTCATTTATATTTATTTTCTTAAAGGATAATGTCTTGTTCTGATTGGGGGGAGGCCATAGTTGATAGGTAAGGAATTTCCTAGTGATGTTTATGTCAAAGATGACTGACTATATGGTGTAGTGACTCTACAAACACATCTTCTGCAGCTTGTTCATGTGTGATTTTTCTTATTTCTTCTTTTATTATTTATGTTATTTTTTTATCTTTCTCACCTTTTTACATGCATATATTTAAATTATGAATAATGATTGAATTAAGTTGAAGCGAGGGGATATTTGACGTAAATTGTAAATATGTATTTTTATTTAAAAAAAACCCAAAATAGTAATTTTTTTTTTGTCTAAAATGGCTGTGTAAAAAGTAACGACTTTTGAGATGCATCCTAATAGTCCTATTGTATTATATTTTAATTTTGAAATTCATAGTAAGTTGTCTTTGTTTCCTTTTCTTTGAATTACTCAAATTTATGAACTCCCCATTTGGTTATTAAGTCATTTTGTTTACTCATTTAATAGATATAATTAAATCATTCTTTACACACACACTATGACAAATACTAATGGGCTATAAGTTAAAATTTTTGCAACATTTAGTTTTTTTGAATTATTAGAAATAATATCTAAGTAGTAGAAAGTGTATATTGTAAAAAAGAAAAGAAAAAAAATTGAATTTGTTTAATTTTGCTATCTAGAACCCGAGTAATTAAGTACATATGAGTGTTTCAATACCTAGTGTCCGCAGGTCATCTGGTCTAGAAAACACTGGCCTAAAATTTGGTTTATATATATATTGACTGCTTATTTATAAAAAACCCAAGTAATTAAGTCCGCATGGGTGTTTGAATGCCTAGTGACCTAAGGCCAACTGATCTAGGAGTCACTAGCCTAAAACTTGCTACATGGGTTAAAAGTGTAATATTATAAAATATGTGTGCATAATTGCTACCTAAAGTAGAATTTCTTATGAATTTTAGAACGAAAATGTTGTTTTCCTTTAATGAGTCTCAAAGGTATTGTGTTAATTACTTGAACACCAAAGAAAGTTCGATGATATCCTAAATAATGAGTGAACAACAAAGAGTAAAAGGAGCTATTGATTAGTGTTAAAAATTGTACGATTATTAGGGGGTAAAAATGTTATTTTGTGTTTATGTTATAATTCACATTTGTAATTATGTAACATAATGTGAATTTCTAATTATTTTTCTAAATATTTGATTTTGTGTATTTTTGTGTGTTTATTAAGTAACAATAATAATTTCACACAATTCAAGACTTCAAACAAATATACAGATGACAAATTTGGATTTCAAAGGTCTAATATGTTAGGAGGATCCGCAACTTTTGCTGTAAAATTATAAGTTTTTACCACTTTAGGTGTGGTAATTGTAAAATTATAAGCTTTTAATATGTTAGGTGCGTTAATTATTAGTGAAATGAGTTAAGTGTACTTGAATTGATTAAGTTAGCTTTATATTTTGTTAGTGGGACAAATGTATGGGTATGATGTAATTGGCTTTATTTATGAGTGTGCTATGGATTAGTTATGTATTAATATAAATAAAGAGGGGGAAACACACCTCTTTACATCTTTTCTTCACTTCTTTCCCCTCAAATTCTGCTTCTTATCTATCATTGTAATATATTTTTAATAAATAAAATTAGTTTTATTTTTAATTTTCAAATACCATTTTTTAATTATGCATAATTTAATTTTTTTTAAGTATTCTTAGACAAATATTAATAGTTGGGGGAAAGTGAAACTCTCAGTAAAAAAATATGATTTAATCAAATTCTATTTTTAATTATATAAATTAAATTATTTTCTATCTAATTTTATTCATATTTTATATTTTTAAATTTTGATTTATTATAGACAAATACGAGAGTTTGGCAAAAAAAATTCTTAGTATTTTAGTATAAAGTATGATAAAATGATATTCTGACTTATTATAGTCAAGTTAAATTTTGGCACACTAAGTACTTAATCTATAATAAAATTAATGGAAAAGTAATTGTAATTTATAAAATTAATCTTTTGGGTAATAAAATAAAAATAATAAGAATTTATTAAAATGTATTTATTATTATGAGTGAATCCATGACCTTAACTAATTTAATTTCATAGTTTTGCTTAAATTAAATTGCATAAATTTAAACTTTATTTTCTCTTTTTTTAGATAAGTTAAAATAAACAAATTAAATCTTTTCTTTGTGAATCGACATCTAACTCACCACACTATATTATAACTAGACACTCTTATACTTGAGAGTAAATTAAATACTTTTGACTCATATCAATTATTGCCTATCTTTTGATGGAAGCACAATTTAACAGTGACCAGTTGTTAAACTAGCGTAAAACATAGCATTATACAATCTAGTCTCCATTTAGCCTATAAGGTGAATCCTTATATCTAGATTTTCACTAATTTTAGATTAAGCATGACCTTATTGAAATCGAGATTAATTCTACTTGGAAAACCTAATCTAAAACCATATATTGTCTTAATTTTTCCACTAAGTCAAACCTTCTTGACGATTCTTTGTGATTAGTATCTACTAAATGGGTGATCAACCGAAATAGAAATTTGCAATATGTAAAATCAAGACAAAATGCAACAGCAGATTTTGAGCAAAATACAAATATGAGTCAAATAACCATTAAGCTAATTCAAAACCCAACTACATTAAAGTTTAGCTCATGATAAGCTTTAAAATAGAAAAAACTTAAGTACTTGCTATGAAATGCATCATCAAAATGCAAATACAACGAGCAAAATATAAGAGATACAAAAGGACCAAAGTGTCACTCTTTAGTCTTTAAGTTTTTATCCTCAATCCATTGGATACCGTTTGTTTTAGTTCTAAAAATTTTCTTCCTTTTTCTCTTTGTGTGTGTAACGGTTGATGATCCCTTATTTCCTTAAAATGTGCTCTTTTATATCTTAGCATTAGGGCACCTAAAAAGCATAGGGACACTTGCATCTTTTTGGCATTCTAGGACCACATTTGTTTGTATGCTGCCTACCAATGTTTTGTTTGCATATGATAGTGCAATAACAGCTGGAGCAAAATTTGTTAAATAGTGCGTGAATAGCTTAGACAGTTTTGTCTGTACTTGGTCTTGAATTGTTGCAGCATTTGCACTAGCGTTGTCGCTGTTTAGATTTTTTTTTTGTTCATCTGCAAATAATTCTTTTGTCACTTTCTTCAAGCCTGTTGCTATAGCAATTTAGTCTATTTTCTACAACATCCATCAACAAAGTATAAAGGTTTACCTACAATATCACATTTAATTAAAGGTAAAAATGTTTTAAAATATATCAAAATACTATAATTAAGGTTACATAGATATTCATGCAAAATTTACTAAAAATGGGCCAAAAACTCATCATTAACTTCTAAGTAATATTAGCTTAGGTCTAAAAATGCCAAAATTTATTGAAAATAGGACAAAAACTCATCATTAACTCTCTAAGTAATATTAGTTTAAGTCTAGAAATGCTATAATAACTCTCATTTTATAGAGCTATCACTTTTATATGGTGTAACTATAAGATCATCATTTAGACATACTTGTGAGCATGCTGCATTCATATCTCAAATTGAACCAAAATCTTTTTTCAGATGTAGAAAGTGATTAATCTTGGATTATGGCAATACAAGAAGAGTTAAATCAATTTGAGAGAAAAAAATGAGTGGAAACTAGTTCCTAAACCAGAACATCAATCTGTTATAGATACTAAATAGGTATTTCAGAATAAAATAGATAAATCTGATGTGGTTGTAAGGAATAAAACTATATTAGTGGCTCAAGAATACAATTAGGAAGAAGGAATTGATTTTGATTAAATTTTTGCACCTATAGCTAGATTAGAATCTATTAGTATGCTTTTAGCATTTGCATGTCATAAAGATTTCATTTTGTATCATATAGATGTCAAAAGTGCATTTTTAAATGGCTACATTATGGAGCAAGTTTATGTGAAACAACCTTCTGGTTTTGAAAATGAAAAATTTCTAAATTATTTCTACAAGTTATCTAAAACTTTGTATGGTTTAAAACAATCATCTAGAGTATAGTATGAAAATGGTTTTTCAATAGGAAAATCAAATAGTACACTTTATTAAGCATAAGAATGAACACATTCTTATTGCTCAAATTTACGTTGATAATATTATCTTTGGTTCTACTAATGTGTATTTATGTAAGGAATTTTCATTTTATATAATCAAAAAATTTGAAATGAGCATGCTAAGAGAGCTAAATTTCTTCTTTGGGCTACAAATAAGACAAAATGAAAAAGGGATCTTCATCAATCAAGCTAAATATTTAAGAGATTTACTCAAAATATTTGGATTTAAAAATGGAAAGGCTAAAGTCACTCTAATAAGCTAAATAATCAAGCTTGACAAAGATGAAGAAGGTAAGAAATTGATGTCAAAGCATATTAAGATATGATTAGATCTTTGCTTTATTTAACTGCTAGTAAGCCTAATATTATGTTTAGTGTGTGGTTGTGTACAAGATTTTAATCATGTCACAAGGAATCTCATTTACTTGCTATTAAAAAAAATTTTCATTATTTGAATGGAATCATAGATCTTGGCCTTTGGAATCTTAAAGGAACGTACATAGATCTAACTTATTATTCAGATGCCGACTTTGCTAGTTATAAGATTGATAAAAAAAAGTACTAGTAGAACATGTCACTTTCTAAGTCACTCACTTGTCCCCTAGTTTAGTAAAGAGCAAAATTCGGTCGCACTCTCAAACATCAAGGCTAAATATATTGCCACAGATAATTATTGTGCACAAGCCTTTTGGATAGAACAAATCCTTAGAGACTTTGGTATTAACTTTAATCATATACCTATCATGTATGAAAATGCTAGTGCCACAAACCTGTCGAAGAATCCCATTCAACACTCTAGAAACAAAGCATATTGAAATAAGGCATCATCTCTTAAAAGATTATGTTCAAAAAGGAGACATTACATTAGAATTTGTATCTACTGAAAAATAACTTGCAGATATCTTCACAAAATCCTTCAGCGAAGAACAGTTTATTAAAATTGGACATGAGCTTGAGATGATAAAGGTTGTTTATTAACATAACTTTATATGATATCAAGACTATCTTGCTTTTCATGATATGATTATTAGTTTAAGAATGTGTTATTGTTAGAATGTTTGTTTTGTTATTGTTATATATATATATAGATTCATTTATGTTTGAGCATTAAAATATTTTATATATATATATATATATATATATATATATATATATATATCATTTAGGAATCATGCATTAAAATGGCCTTTAAGAAACTTTGGATTAATAAAATGATCTTAAAATGAATCAATTATTGGCCAAAGATTAAAACAAATTTGCAAAATCATAGTTAAAGGATAATGGATAACCACTTATTTCAATAAACAAATAACCGTTTAAAAATAGAAACTTAAAAATTGTTTAGGAGATAATGGATGATCGTTTTCTTGGTAACATATTCTACTCAATAATGGTTAACCGATATGGACAAAACATAGAACCAATTGTGCATTACAAGATTTCTATGGTTCTAGATGATAACAGCACACTGATAGCAAGAAAATGGCTTGCCGATATCGCACTATTATATAGCAGTTCTTAGGTTTCCTTATTTATTCTCAATAACCCCTCATTGTTATCTCTCTACCAGCGATGGCTGCACCTTTCTCTCTTTAAAATTCTTTATTCTCTTAAGTTTTTCCTGCAAAATTTAACTCCAATAATCATTCTAAATCTTCTAAAATTCATCGATTCATCATCAAAACAAGTTTCAACAGCCAAAATCTCAAAACCTCAATTTGGAACCCCAACGGTAAACCGAACCTTTTCCTTCAAAATTGGTCAGATTTTCACCCATTTTTAGCCAAAATGAGTATTCAAATAACTTCTTATTCCCTCTATTTTCTCTTTAATCTGTTTATTTTCTTTCAACAAATAAAATTTCCAAAACTCGTAAAATTCTTTGAAATGGTTGATGCAAGACCTTCAAAAACAAACAAAAGGATAAAACAAAGGGCAGGGAGGAGTCCAATACGCTCTGGACATGTCCCTGAGTTTGAGAGAGTCCATTTTCAATCCTTTCAATTGGCCAGACACTTTCACACTAAATTTATGTATCGACAGGTAACCACATCTTATTTTGTTGATATGAATGGTTTTGATTAGGTTGAAATTTTTAGAAGTAGTGTAAGGAGATTATTGGAGATTGTAAGATGGGAGAATGCTTTATGCATTGAAGAGAATGTGTATCCCAATCTTGTTAGAGTGTTTTGTTTAAATATGAAGATTTCTGCTACTAGACAAGATAGAATTGTTACCAATGTAGGTAGTATACAAATTAAATTTGATGTGGGAGATCTTAACAGGATTCTAAAAATCATGGATAAAGATTTGGAACTCTATACCTCCAAAAAAAAGGTTAATTTCAATCATTTTATTCATTATCATACTATTCAAACATCTGTACGCTTAGAAACCTTTTGGATGATGTCTGTTCAATTTCTTTTCGATCTCAGCTTTTACATCTTCAAGTTAGAGTGATTCATAGTATCCTGAAGCATGTTGTCTCACCTAGGCAGGGCCATACGGATAAGGTAACTAGGTTAGATGTTGGCTTGTTGGATTGTATTCTTATGAGCAGACCTATTAACATAGAGTATGTAATTCTCAGACACAAGCTGAAGACCCCTATGGTAAACAACCATCTACTTCCATAAGGTAGCATCATTACTAAGATCTTTCAGCATTTTTATGTGCCCATTAGAAAGGCAATTTTTTATGAGGCTAAGAGGTTAGTATGAGAGATTGTTACCAATCTAGGTTTTCATTAAAAGAACGAGGAATTTGAAGATTGCATTCGCAAAAAATTGAGACACTCTAGTTGCTCCTAAAGATGATAAGATGCTTAACGATGTGTACTTAGCTAACAAGCTACCTGACTTCCACTTAGGAGCAAGAGCTTAGGCACCAGCTGATACTATTGGGGTAGAAACACTAGCTATTGATACTTCTTAGGGTAATGATATGAACATTGATGAGCCTCTAGTTCATGAAGAGCCTCTAGTTTCTAAAGGACTTATGCAGTAGATGATAAGAGAGATGAGATCTCTTTCTAAGTAGCAGAGTCAACTTCAGTTTTAGCTTGCTGATTTACCGCATCAAACTCCATCTCAATTCCTTGCATTCCACTTTCAGTAGCATCGCATCCTTAAACAGCAACGTCACCTTTCGGCCTTCCATATTCCACCTCTTCAATCTCCATCACATTCCCCTCAATAGATTCTACATTTTTGTATTTTTATATTTCGCACAAATATTTCATCTTTTCACTTTCTTTGTTTTCTTCTGACCTTTTGACTGTGTCATATATACATTTTTTTTTATTGATGGTTTCATGCTTTCAGAGATTGATTTGTGATTGATGTTTTAATTATACTCTTTACTTGTGTTATGTGTTTGGTTAGTTGATTGATGGATTGATGCTTACTAAACTTCTCTTGATATTGAGCTTGTTCATAAGGGGAGCCTTTGTCACAATTTTTTACCGTATGGATAGCTTTTCTTAAAATGGGTAAAATTGTTATATTTCTCTTGTTTTTTTCTTACTTTTTTTTCATACAACCAAGTTTTTTTTTTTTTTTTTTATAATGAGGGGAAGAAGAATACATGTTTTTTAATTTGTTAAGGGAGTTGTGTTGCTTAAATTGAAACTTGCAAACACTTCGGCAAAGCTTACATTCAGAGGGAGCTAGTGTCATTAAATTATTCACAATACATATAAGGTTTGTCATCATAAAAGAAAAAGTAGAATGTTGACATAAATACTTTCATAATATTGATTTTGATGATAACAAACCATATGTGTCGTTAAGGATATTGGAGTCTTTAAAATTGGATAATTTTCTTAAGATGTACATTATTTGTAATAAGTTTAAGATTTTGGAGAAAATCAGATAACTACTAATAATTAATGGCAAATCATTTTCATAAATTTAAAATGTTGCTTTAACTTTGGAAAATAACAGTGAACAATTTCTAAGAAAATGGCTAGCCGATAATTTCTAGAAAGGATTTGTTTCTGCAGATAAAATGTTGTTTTGATTCTGTACAATAATAATAAATCGTTTATCAGAAAATGGTTAACTCATAATTTTTAGAGAGAAATTTTCTTAGTAGATAGTGAATCATTTAGTGTAAATGGCCAGTTGATAAATTTCTTACGGGTCATTGAAAAATAATAGCTAACCAATATCTAGTTAACGGTGATCTGACATTTTAAAAATTATGCATAACAATCAATGCACAAGGTCAAAACGATAATCTGATATAGGTTAACGGCAATCCAATTATGTCCAGAAAGTCATGAATTGCTAATTTTCTTCTCCAACTATACAAAGGCTCAATAAAATTCAAAATTAAAATAGATTCTACAATTAACAATGAGCTTATTATTGTGCATTCAATCTTTCTTAGGTCGCACCTTTAGCTTTCATTTTGTAAACACATACATTGTGTGAATAAAATTTTATATAATCTTTATCAAATTAAGTGTTTGACAGTGTGAGAAACACTTTTTTTAAGAGGTTTGGGATAACCCATTAGTGTGAAGGTTGATTGACACCTTGCAAATCAATTGTAAAGATTTTGAAGTCTTAATGAATAAGGATTTGGTTAGTCAAATTCTCAAGCCCGATGTACTTAGATGCATGGACGTAGGCGAGATTTCCCGAACAACATAAAAATCTCATGTTTCATTCTCTTTCCCTTCTCTTTTTACATTTTGATTGTTGATTTATTTGTTTGTTATCTACTTAATTTTGTTAAGCATTTACATTGGATTTCCATTTAATTTTTCCATAATTTTTAGAAATCCAATTCACCCCTTCTCTTGAGTTTTTTAGCTAGTATTTCATTGTAAAGATAATGAATATTGACTTGGACTTTAAAAACTATAACAAAGGCCCAATAATATAATTAATTACTTAATTGGTTGGCAATTTTTAAAATTAAAAAACATATGTATCTTGAGGTAAGTATTACTTTCTTTCTTTCTTCTTTTATTTTCTACAATGTAATTTTTGCTTTTTTTTTTAATTTTTCTTTGCAACTTTTCTTTTTTTGGCATTTATTTTATTTTGTTAATTTATATGACAGGTTCAATCGCCTAAATTTTTATTTAGCATTTCAAATATATTATTATTCTATTAATATATATAGTTGAATTAATTTATTTATATGTTGGTTCTATAATACTGCTAGAATTGTTAATATTTTATTTATTTTTTTATTTTTAATTAACTTGTTTAAATAGCTAGTTTAACCACCTATTTGGTTATTTTAATTTCAGTTTATTAATTTTCAATTTTTTTTATTTTTTATTTTCCATTTATTATTCTTTTATATTTATATTAATTTTTTGTTTTTTTAAATTTTTTTTAAAGTGTGTAATATTCATGTATTTTTTTCATATGTTTCTAGTTTGTTTGTGTATCATTTAATTTCACACACACACACACACACATCATTAACATTTTATGAGACATTGGTCCCGAACTTTAAGTGGTATGTTAATTCGTAGATTACAATTACCATTACCAATGATGGAAGAAGTCCAAGAAGAAATGGACCAAGTAAACAATCATTCTTAACACAATGCATATGATTATAATCAACCAAGAACTTTGAGAGAGTATATGAATCTAACCAAAAGTGGAGCACCATTATATATATTATTTCTTCCAAAAGCATCTCGATTCAACTTCAAACCAAATATTATCCAACTTTTACCAACATTTCATGATTTAGAATCTGATAATCTATATTTGCATTTAAGAGATTCTAAGAAAGTTTACAATACGTATACAGACCAAAATCGTAGCATAAACATAATTCGACTAGACCTTTTCCTTTTTTCATTAAAAGATAAAAATAAAACTTGACTACAAAACCTTAGATCTAGATTAATAAGAAATTAGAAAAACATGCAAGAATAAGTTTTGAAAGAATTTTATCCCCCCTACAGAACAAATTCCTTGAAAAGATAAATCATCACTTTCACTCAAGAGCCAAGAGAGACTCTTTACCAGTATTAGGATAAGTATAAGGAATTACTTAATAGTTGCCCACACAATGGTTTTGAAGCAGGGAGGTTGGTGTCATATTTCTATAAGTGACTAAGATCCTAGAGCGGACAAGTTGTCGACATGATGTGTAATGGCTAGTTTAAAGATAAAAGTCCTAAAATTGCATTAGAGTATCTTGATTAATTAGCAAACAATGCACAACACTAGGATATTATTGGTTCTTATGAGTCATCAAGTAAAATCGAGCCATCTCTATCTAGTGGAAACATGTATAACTTTAGGGAAGACTATGATCTTCAAGCCAAATTTGCATCTTTAACTAGAAATGTCAAAGTAATAGAGCAGAAAAACAGTGAAAATCTTAAATCTGTTCAAGATATTTCATGTCATGTTTGCAGTCCCACTGACCATCTTACACATGACTATCTAACCTTCCTAGCTCTAAAAGAAAGTCTACACGAACAAGTAAATGCTATAGACAATTTCAAAAGGCCAAATCTCAATCTATACTCATAGAACTATAACTCTAGTTAGAGAAGCCACCCAAATTTCAGTTGTAAAAATAACAATCATACACAACCTGCACAACCAACTCCTCTACATCAGAATTTTTAAAATTTCTAGAGTCACCCATGTCCCACCACGAAGAAAAACGCTCGAAGAAACATTGCATTCATTCATTGAAAAATAAAAATCCATCAATAACTAAACTATACAAACCTTAACCAATTTGTAAAACCATCTCTAAACTTATGTCAGCCCTTACTATTCATGTAAAAAAAAGGTCAATTTCCTTCTTAACCTGAGTCAAATCCTAAGAGTGAACAACATCATCCAATGGATAGTATAGGAAACTAAAACATAAGTCAAGCCAAATCAATTATAACCATTTGTAGTGGTAAAGTTATCGAAAACTACATTCTTAATACTCATGAAATTGGTAAGGAGTAAATTTCAAAGAGTAAGGTAAAGTCTAACAAACCTTTAATAACTCTCCTCCTGTACCCTCATTCTCTCAAGCACTAATTAATCCAAAAAAATCAAAGCATAGTGCAGAGATTTAAAAAGTCTTTAAACATGTGAAGATCAACATTACTTTACTAGATGTCATAAAACAGATGCCATGTTATTCTAAATTTATTAAAAACCTAAAAGTAAACATAAAATTAAAAAAAATGATTTTTTAGTAGAATAAGTGAGTTCCATTCTCTCAACTAATAATGTCTTAAAATACAAAGATCCCGGTTGTCCATCCTCTTTTACTTGCTGAGGAATGTAAGCAAATTCATGCCATATTAGGTTGACCATTTGTAGCCACTGCTAGCACATTAATTAATTGTAAGAATGTAGTGATGAAGTTATGTTTTAGCAACATGATATTGAAACTTAATGTGTTTAACATGTATAAACATCTCGTGACAAAGAAGATGATGATAATGAGAATGAGAATATTGAGCTCATTGAATCAATCATTAAGGAGTATATTCAGGATGAAAATTTTACAAACTCTATGTAAATTTATTTTGCAGGTTCTTTTAAATCAAGTAAAGAATTAGAATATGACAATACTAATATATGTTATATATTTAATTCTACACAGGTACTTAAAGATGATAGTGGCCATTTGAACTTTTAAGAGCTAAATATAAGAAAACAGGCAATAGATGACGGAAAATAATTGTCAGAAAAGGAGGTGCATAACAGACAGTTCATTCGTCATCTATGTCACTGTCATTAATTTATAACAAAATATTTTTCGTCATGAATTCATGATGGTATTTTACAGTCATATATCCGTCACATAATATTTTAATGTCAAAAAAATAATGAAATTAAAATTTAAACTTATTTAAATGTTCGTGCTATTTTTTTAAAATTTTTGGTGTAAAATTAAATTGCCATTTGTAAATTTATTATTCAATTTTGGCGGGAAATTTTTTATGACATGCTTTATAATGAGTGTTTCACATCATAAGGTTAAATTTTTTCAAAAAAATAATATTATAATTTATTTTGTGAGTTCCTGTTTACTAATTAATTAATAAAAATGAATATGATAAAAAAAATAAAAAACATAATATTAATTAACATCCATTCAATCTAAAAAATTAATTTCAAAATAAATACACCTAGTATTCAATGTCATCACTACCAATACATAATGAAACATCCCAATTAAAAAAATACTAAAATATAAAACAATAATTAAATTCCAATTAAACTTGAAGAAAAGCAAGTCAAATTCTAGCCACCAAGCCAAGTTACCGAACAAAACTTTCAAAGATTAATGAAAATATTTCAATAGCAAGACTTTCAGCAACAGTGCTACAACATTCTTACTAGTTAGGTCATTTATAGCACTTTAGGCATCCTATAAAAGGGGAGAAAATATCATCATAATGATAAGAAACAATATCAAATGAAAAAGATTTGTAGATAGAAAGATAGTGACAAACCTGTTGGTTCTGGAAAAAAAAATAAAGCCAAAGCCTCTAGAATGCCCAGCCTTTTAATCCCACTTAAATCTTGCATCCTTGAAACCATCCACAGAAAAGTGTATTTAGATGATAACTCTATGAAATTAGAGTTATCAATGGCACTTTCGGACTTAAATCAAGACTACTTACAGAGTAAATGATATGTTTTTGTTGCATTTTATCTTAATTTTGCATAGTTATCTATTTTTAGTTATTTGTAATAAATAAGATGATTTTGGAATAAATTGTGTATGCTTAGATTATGTGTTTACATTGTACGCAACTGAAAGTGCAAATTCAAAGAGGAAATGTTGTGCAATGGGCTTGGAAAAATGAGGAAGAAAATTGGCTGCAGAAAAGTAGAAACTAGTCTGAAACAGTGCATTGCTGTAGCATAATTGCTATAGCAATCCTAGAACAACAAAGGAGAAAAATCGTACGAATCTTAGAAAAAATCTGTGATCTGCAGTTTCCAAATATGGAAGATGCGTGCCCTGAGTGTCCAATTGCCCTAGTTTTCAATTATAAAAAAAATTACACACAAAAGAGAAAAATGAGAGCCGTCAACCACAATAAATAATAAGAAATAAAAAAACAGCAAGAGGAGAAGAAATTCTAGGCTGAAATAAGAAGATTGCAGACGTGGGAAAGAAGAAATCTAGCATCTAGAAGAGACAATCCGCCTTTGTCTCTTTTCTCTTCATTTTCTTTCATTCATAATGATGTATATGATGGCTGAATTGGTTTTATTTTGTTAAGATTCATGAACTAAATCTATTTGTGGTTGAGTAAATGACAATCTTGATGGTTTATTGATTGAAATTATTGTGTTGCTGCATGACTGCTATAGCATTTTGTTTGATAGTGCTTAATTTCATTCACTATTTCGATTGACCATCCATTTAGTGATACAAACTAAGAGAGAGTCACAAAATAGCCTATTTTAGTGAAAAATATCAAAGCAATACATGATTTTAGATTAAGTTTCCAAAGTTAGGTTAACTCAATTTGAATAAGCATATGCTTAATTTAAAACTAGTGATGAACTAGACATAGGGACCACCTTGTAGGGTAATTAGGAATCTTGATCACATAATGTTATATCTTGTGTGATTTATCAACTAGTTATTGTTAGGTTGCATAAAAATAAAAGAAATCCAATAAACGACAGTTGAGGGTGTAGACAGATTCGCTTTTAGTCTTTGTAGTAATTCTTTAAAGAATAAAGATCATGAATGAAAAAAAATAATTAATACCATTAAGTAAGTTAATTCACTCAACTACATCATTTTTAGTGAATACATTCTTGTGTGAGATGCGTTGAATTATTTTAGTGTGCTTTATTTTCTGTCATTTACATTTCTTAGTTTAATTTAATTATTAAAAAGAATTTGATTTAATTGAAATTGCACCATAATTACTTGCTGTAGCAATTCTTATAGCATCGGTCCCTGTGGAGATGATACTCGAATACTTATCACTTTATTACTTACTGTGTACACTAACACCTATATATTAAGAAATCAACCAACAATAAACTACTAAGAAGCAATCACTAATCAAGGTTTTCAATTATAAACACATACAAAGAAATGGTCATCAACATATAAATATAAACAAAATGAAAAGGAACAAGCTTGTAGACAACTGGGATAAACAAAAAATATACAAATACCGTAGCATCAACAATTTATGGGCTCAAATCACCAACAAAAATGTTGAAATGACCTACATGTCATTAATCATGGTATAATACACAATCCAATCTAATAATTTTCAGTACACTATAAATTTCAGATATGGCATCACAAACACAAAAACAAACCACCCTGATGTATCTTCCCTCTAACCCCTGGCATACGCCCGATTAACTTTGATCAGCTGCCCAAATCTGCAAATTAGATAAGATTATGTAAAAGTGTGCAAAAAGGAAACAAAAAATCATTGTATCAATGAGAATTCTACTTACAAATGCCTTCTATTACAATTTAAATATGGAGATGAAATTTTTTTAGAGGTATAAATGCGTATATAAAAGGCGCGAAGCATCGAGATTTCATATATTGTGGGACTTAGTATATAAAGAGAAGCGAAATTGCAAATGATATGATTATTCTTAGTGGTGGGCTCGCTAGAGACCTTGACAACACATACATACCAGTATTCTCATGAAAGATTAATAGATTGTTATCAATAAATTAACAATGTCGCATATTCTCTGCTCTTTTTCTGTAGCAAAATCAAGTTGATGAATTGGATAATATTCCAACACCAACCAGCACATAACTATAAATAATACATTTAGATTGTTCTAAGCCTAAACTTTATAATACATACAACATCAAATTTCCAAACTGAAATTGAAAAAGAACAAGCCTAGGTCTAGCTATCATAGCTCTTCCCACGTCTAAAATATTTAGTCTAATAAAATCAATCAAGTAGACTGTACACAACCCCCAAAGTTCTAATAACAAATCAATGTTTTAAAAAAAAATAAAGAGAGAGAATAGTAAATAAAAAACCAAAGATGAACTTAGATCCAACATGTAAAGTTAATACTTGAAAATTGAAATGTATTCTAGAAAACTTTTGCTATTCATTGACTTGAACAATTGGCCATTGCTTTGGTCCATTTCTAAAAGAGTATCACAATCATTAAATGGGAAAGCAATGGACAATTAATTTGTCACACAAACAATGCACGGGATGCCAAAAAGAAAAGGTGATAGTGAGGTAGAGAATGAAGGCAAGAAGGATTATGCAAATGCTGGAGAAATTTAATTACATGTAATAAAGCCAGCCCCTGGCTCACAAACAACTTCCTAATTTTCTAGCTTTAGTTTGAAATGGTCATCAATACAATTCAGTCTGTTTTTATTTTTTTTAATTCATGATAAATCAATACATACACTTATATTTCTTTATGTGCCAAAATTAATCAACCAATATCACTAACACAAAACATGTCCAACATGCTCAGAAACAAGCCATTAATGGACACAATTTTGGGCACTCTCACTAGAGTATTATTTGAAAACTTCAAAACAAAAACTAATTTCAAATTTTCTATATTTGATTAGATGAACGAAAATCTGGGCACCCTTACAAATTTTTATGCACAAAGACAGACATATGCACATGCCCACACATACATAGAGACAAAAAGATGCCAAAGCAATATGCAAGTGCACCCAAGCAATCATGAAGTTAAATAATTGATATCTTTCAACACCTATTAAATTAACATATTAAGTAGCTTGAAAAGAAATAAATAATGGAGGAAACTATATTGATAATCAACAAGCAAGCTAAGTTTCACTTCACCAAGCACTAGCTAAAACTTCCTAATAAAAAAGGTACCTGAAAAAGTTACAACAAAGTGGAGAATAATCCACCATCAACAACCCAAACATTTCCCATTTTTTAGTCCAATTCACAAAAAGAAAAATTAAAACATAATTTTGATTCATAAATATGCTTTGTGGTGCATAGATTACAAAAACCAAGAAATTTGAACAATTTTTACAAAACAAGAATCATCAAAACCTAACTTTAGCAAAGCTCAAAAATTCAAAACCAAAAAAAACAAGAACATCGAAATCAAAAAGCTAACCCTAAATAGCGCAAACAAATCAAAGCTTTAAATTGTGAAAACATAATCAAAATTGCAGCATCATGGATTCACACAAGCAATGAGAAACAACATGTGAATGAGAAATTAAAGAGATGAGAAATTAGACCTGAGGTGCATCCAAGATGCCGGGATGGTAGAGAGACAATTGTTAAAGAAGTTCTTTCTGCATCAATGCTTGTTGTTACTACTCCTGTGGCTAGTTCTACCTCTAGCGCTGCATTTTCCTTCATAATCAAAGGATGTGTAAACTGTTTGATTCCTCAAAAAATTTCGTTAGGGTTTCTCAAGAAAATGAGGGAAAAGAAAAAGAATGAAAAAAAGAGTGAGAGAGGGACAAGACAAGTAGCATTTAGGGATTTTGATTTGTAATGTATGAATGGTTAACATTCAGGGGGGATAAAAAAACGAAAGAAAGGTTAAAGTACCCAAAGCGCTAAAATTTTGGTAGCGTTTTCTTTTTTTTTTTAGTTATTAAAACGCACCTTTTTTTTAAATAAAATAATACATCAAATTAGGATCAAATATGGTCAAAGTCATTTTTCTATCACAATTTCTTTATAGATTAAATTTCCATCGTGATTCTATTATAAGGTCATGATAAATAATAATCTTATCATAAGACCATCATAAATTCATGATAGAAAATATTTCTATCACAATACTATCATTAATTTATGATAGATTTTAAATTTTATCACAAATGCATCGCAATTTTATAATATAAGTCATTTTGCATATAATCTGTCACAAACTATCTGTCATCTAATACTTATTTGCTTATAGTGACTAATACAACTCAAAGAGACAGAGGAAGAGGAAGCACCAAAAATTGAATTAGAACAATTAAATTATGCATGTCTCAGAGATCAACAAACCTATTAAAGTCACTTTTCTAACAGCGCATCGGACTGCAATTGGTTGGATTTTAAAAGGCATTAAGGGTATTGATCCTTTAATTTACACACACAAAATGCACTTAGAGGAAAATGCCAAAACAATCTATCAATCATAAAGTAGACTAAACATTCATATGAAAGAAGTGATAAAAAAATATGGTTCTTAAACTATTAGATGTAGTAATTATCTATCATATATCTTATAGTACATGGGTAAATGCAACGCAAGTATTACCAAAAAAATCTAAAATAATTTTTGTAAAAAATGAAAAAGCGAACCAATTCCAACATAAATCCTATCCAGTTGGTGCATTTACATTAATTATAGAAAATTAAATAAAACCACGAAAAAAGACTATTTTCTCCTGCACTTTTAGACCAAATTCTTGAAAAAATAACAGGACACACTTATTAGTGCTTCCATGATGGCTATTTACACTATTATCAAATTTCTATACCCTTAGAAGACTAAAAAAAGACCATATTCACATTATCATTTAGAACATTTGCATTTAAGAGAATGCCCTTTAGATTCTATAATGGTCCTATAACATTTCAAAGATGTATGCTAATTATTTTTAACAACATAGTTAAAAATGGTTTGGAAGTTTTTATAGATGATTTAATTGTATTTGGAAATTATTTTGAAAAATTTCTTGATAGTTTAAAAGAGTCGTAGGAAGGTGCAAAAAAAAGACTTGTTTTAAATTGGGAAAAATATCATTTTAGGATAATTTCTGAAATTGTCTTGGCCCATGTAATGTTTTCTAATAGAATTAAAGTTGATAAAGTCAAAGTTTAAGTCATCTCAAATTTAACCTCACCAATGACAATTAGGGAAGTTCGTTCCTTTATAAGACATGGGAGTTTTATAGGAGATTTATAAAATATTATAGTGTTATATATAGACCACTTTTAACCTCTTTATAAAAGACACACCATTTGAGTAGACAAAAGATTATTAGAAAGCCTTTGAAAAGACAATTAGTCTTTTAATATCAGCCCCTATAATGCAACCCCCTGATTTGAGCTAATGTGTAATGTTAGTGATTATGTTGTTGGGGTTGTTTTAGGACAAAGAAAAAAGAACTACTTGTCGTAATATTTGCATTAGATAAATTCCATTCATATTTAATTGCTTCATTCACTATTGGTTATTTTGATCATGCTACTGTTAGATATTTAATGTATAAACAGAATCTCAAGCCAAAATTAATATGATGAATTTTGCTACTCTAAGAATTCAACCTGATAGTTAATGACAAAAAGGATGTCAAAAATGTTGTGACAGACCATATTTTAAGAGGCTTACAAATGAGTCTTCAATTGATAAGTATCAATGATTCTTTTCCTGATTAATTTTTTTCCCCATACACAATATGCTTTAATATGCTAACATTGTTAATTATCTTACAACAAATAAAATGCCATCTAATTAGAACTCCTAGGATAAGAAAATTTCTTGACATAGGTGAAAAGTTTTATTAGGATTATCTATACCTTTTAAAGTGTTGTTTAGATCAAATTTTTTAGAGATGTATATCGAACGATGAGATAATAATGTCATTCAGTTTTGTCATTTTGAAGTATATGGTGGCCACTTTTCTTTAAAAAAGAAATTACAAAAAATATTACAGTATGGATTTTATTAGCGTATATTATTTAAAAATTCACATGAATTTTGTAAAACGCATAAGAATTGTTAAATTTTAGGGTTCATCTCAAAGCGAAACATGATTGCTTACTCGTATTGGTTCCGTACCCTCTTCGCCAAATCAATCAAATTTAGGTGGCCTAGAAAGGGTAGTTTCATTTTTCTCTCTCCGAGGTCACTCTCAATATAAGTAGGAACATCTTTGTGCACAACTGATTGTGTAAGAGAATAAGTTCCTTATATTCTTCCTAGAGGCAAGAAAAGCGTGCTATTCTTTGTCCTCCAAATTTTGTAAGAGAATAAAATATAGGGCCTTTATTAATGGGTGTCCTTTTCCCCCTCGTGATTGGGGTTCTGTACTTGCCTAACTGGTACTTTAATAATGTTCATACTCTCTTTTGTTTAGTGTAAAATCCTAATTCCAACTGACCCTATAATCAAAACCTTCTTGTTCTAAAGGCATGGCTCTCTTACATCTTATTCTACTACTTCTTTTATAGAAGAAATCAATCATGAATCTCGGTCTAACTTTATTACCTTAGCCTGAAGACAGCCTAGTGTCCAAGGCCTCCTTCAATCCCAATATTGAGCCAAGCCTGGCACCCCTAATTGTGTTACGGATTTTGTTGCCCAAAAATAATCAAACTATTCATAGCTCTAATTGCATGATTGGCGGTTAGGACGATGGGGATGATAGAGAGTCCTCTAGCCCAGTCCCATCCTACGTGAAGCTCACCCCCAAAGCTTCCAAATCCTTGCTAATAAGAAATTATCTATACAACTTTGCATTGCAAGTTGACACATCTTGCTACTCTCCTGTACTTAGGATAGGAGGGCCAATACTCTTATTCTACTTGCGGATTCTCTCCATCTAGGAAACAAAGCCTTAATTAAGGTTCTTTCTTTCGAATAGCTAACATTGTTAATTATCTTACAACAAGTGAAATGCCATCTGATTAGAACTCTCAGGATAAGAAAAATTATTAACATAGGTGAAAAGTTTTATTGGGATTATTCATACATTTTAAAGTGTCATTTAGATCAAATTTTTTAGAGATGCATATCGAACAATGAGTAATAATGTCATTCAATTTTGTCATTCTGAAGCATATGATGGCCACTTTTCTTCAAAGAAGAAACTACAAAAAAATATTACAATATGGATTTTATTAGCATATATTATTTAAAGATTCGCATGCATTTTGTAAAACTTATAAGAATTGTTAAATTTTAGGGTTCATCTTAAAGCAAAACATGATACCTTCAAATCTCATCCTTGTCATTGAAATATTTGACTATTGAGAAATTGATTTTATGGGCCCATTTCTATCATCATTTAGATTTGTATATATTTTAGTTGTTGATTATGTTTTAAAATAGATTAAAGCAATTTCTTGTATACACAATGATCACACAACTATAATCCATTTTTTAAAAGAAAATCTTTTGATCACATTTGAACCTTTAATGAAGAAATATGTAATTATACATAAAATTGCTATCTTATATCATACTTAAACAAGTGGTTAAATTGAATTGACAAATAGGAAAATAAAATAAATTTTGGAAACGACGGTTAACCTAAGTAGTAAAGATTAGTCTATCGACTAACTGATACACTTTAGACCTATCGTTTTTCATTTAAGATATCTTTATTAAAAATGTCACCCTATCGGCTAGTTTATACTAAACGTTACCACTTATGGGTTGAACTTGAGCATAAATCATTTTGGATGATTAAAAAATTTTAATTCAAATTCTGATTATGCTGGTAATGTGCACAAATTGCTACTAAATGAACTTGAGGAATTAAGGAACAATGCATATGAGAATTCAAGAAATATTAAAGCAAGAACTAAAGCTTTTCATAATAAAAGAATTTTTTGGAAAACATTTGAAATTGTTAAAAAAATATTGATTTATAATTCTCGTTTTCATTTGTTTTTATGAAAGTTAAAGTTAAAGTCGAGTGACCTATTTATTATAAAAAATATATATCTATATGGGGACTGTAGAAATTAAGAATCCAAATAAAGATTTTACATTTAAAGTTCATGGTCAAGTATTAAAACCATATCTAGAATTCAACCACATGAGAGAACACCGAAATAAATTTGACTGACCCACCAAAATCTTGATTAAGTCCTTTTCATTTTTAATGATTTTTTTTTACTATTATTTTCTCATTTGAATTGTTTGATTGTTTCTTTCTATGTCTTTAAATGATACGCATTTTATTGTTTCTCGCTAAGTGTGTTGTTTGACAATTATGTTTCATTTTATCATTTTTAATATATGTCATGAGTACCTCAATAAAAAAAGATCCTCTTCAAATATCTTTCAAAACTTTTACGTGTGAAATTTCATCTAAGAGGCCTAACAAAGTTTTGTAAATCACATCTTATTTAGAATTTATGACCACCAAGTTAGTGTTCTATGTTAAAGATCTAAAAGAATAACTTAAGCAACTAGAAGGTGATATATATGACTTTGGATTGCAACTTAAGGTTAACTAAATAAAAGGATAAAGGTGAGTTAAGTATTTGATTATATCCATTTTTTTACATTTTGTGTTTTCATTTTGTTATTTTGTTTGCCTTCATATTTAACTTGATTATGCATAATTGATTCTTTTTTTTTGTGTGTTTTAATTCATTTTCCTATATAAATAGCGGATAACATTCTTTTGTGACTTATTCAATTTCCCACAACAACTGAAAACTCAAAATCAAACATAGAAGTAATAAAATGTAAATTGTATAAGCGTTTTCCTTCTCTCTCTTAAAATGCCCTTAAAAATATTTGCAAATCTCACTGTGAACAATTGCATTTGCTAATGAGCAATTTCTCATTTGACTTGATTATGCTAAATTGATTCATTTTTTTGGTGTCTTTTAATTCATTTTCTTATATAAATAGCGGATAATGATAATCCGTGACTTCTTAAGTTAGTGTCTTCAATTTCCAATAGCTACTGAAAACCCAAAATTAAACATGGATGTAATATAATGTAAATTGCATAGTATTTTCCTTCTCTCCCTCAAAATACCCTTAATTAAAAGGATTTACAAAATTCATTGTGAATGGTTGCATTTCCCATGACAACTGAAAACCCAAAATCATCATGTATGTAGTGCAATATAAATTGCATAAACGTTTTCCTTCTCTCCCTCAAAATACCTTTAAACAAATTTACAAAGCTCGTTGTAAACAATTGTATTTGCTAATAATTAATGGCATTTCTTTTTTCATTCGTTAGTTAATTGAACCAAAGATTTGATTGGCAAGCGAGTTATCTAATCCATTTGTTTTTTACATCACTGATTTTGGCAAAAGTACATTTGCTAAAAGAAAGAGAGCTAATCGACTTGGCTTTAAATACCCTAACTGTGTAAGATTTGATTGCAAAATCGACCATATTGTAAAAATCTAGGAATGGTTTTCTCCAATTTGTGAAAATAAAATAAAATTTATTAAAGATGGCATGAGTAAAGAATCATTTAATGATATCTTACGATCTCTTAAAATGTATACAAGCAAATATGTGCAACGTTAGATTGATAATTTATGAAAATTATTCCAAAACGAAAGTGCACAATTTAGTCTTAAGAATCTAACTTTAAAATATCATATTTGCTAGTTTATAAGAAAATTGAATAAGAAGCCTATCTTCAACCTACAGAAAGCATTCAAGTTGTATTATACATAAAACTAGATAAAGATATGAGCCACAATCACAACTGCTAATAAATATCCTTTTACTTTACTATTCTTTTATTGTTTGCATTATTGCTTTTAGTAGTGTTATTTTATATCTAATCATTATTTGATTTCTTTTTACTGTTTGCTTCTTTTGCTTTTGAAGTATTAAGCCATAAGCTTTATAAATCATTTGAAAAATACATCAACCCATTTACAATTGTGTATCACTATGTCTATTACCAAGATCTTTAAATATTTACTTCTTTTTCAAACACTGACAAATTATTTTTTAAGATTGTTCCAATAGCAACAAATTTATATAGATAATTCAACAACATTTGTGTGCTTTCTGTTGGGTTTCGCTATGGGAAATACAAGGAGCTTGTTCAAACAACTATAGATCTTTGTTGTGTAATAGTAGAGAGAAAACTACACTTAGTATATGGAGGAGGTGATCAAAGGTTATCAAAGCTTGTTTCAAAAATTATTTTTATTAAAGCAAGCCAAATACTAATCCTCATCCTAAAAGCCTTAACACTTCTAGGCTGTCTGCCCGACCCACCAACTAAAGAAAAATCAAGTATGTAAAAAGGAGTATCCAAAATATTAATTTATACAAATGCTTTCATTTTCTTACTAGAAGATCTTAAAATTTTAGAAGCACTAATTATATTTGCAATTTGGGCTCATTTGAACATTAATTAAAAATATATCCATTTGTTAAATGTTAATAACTTTTATGATGACTTGCTTGCATTTCTTAACCATTCAATTAAGAATCATTTCATTCCATTTTTAACGAAAACCTTTTTATTTATGCTACTATTACTAATGAGTAACTCAATCTTTTATACTATTATAAACCAGAGCTAGATCCTAGCACCTTGGCATTGGATTAGCCGATTAATGATGACAACAGTAGCCCTAGAAAGTATAAATTAGATTTAACTTTTTATTTATAAATGTTTTTTTGCAGCATTAAGGCAATGTCTTCTAAATTCTACTTCTTTCCTTTAATACATTGAAGATGTAGGTTGAAGAGGGAATAGTTAACAGTTATGAAATGTCTCAGTCTTGGTGATGCTTTTATTAATTTTTGTTGTAAAGACTAACTTTGGATAAATTTAAGTAGAAGACGGCTAAATATGAAGGTAATAACTTTATAAGTACATTTTCTTAGTCTAAGAGTCTAGTTAACTTTAAAAAAAAAATTGAACAAAAACATTTTTCTTAACATTTTCTTATGGTTGTCATCTTCTTTTAAGCTTCTGCAGACAATTCTAGTGCTTCAAGTTTTTCTTTTATTATGTTTTCTTTATCCTTTTTTTTTACCTTTTTGCATACATATCTTTAGATTATAAAACATTGGAAATAATGTTTAGAATTGGTTTAGGGGTGAAGTGTCTTAAAAAAAATATTTAAGTCATTTTGTGTGATCTTTTAACATTGCATGACATGATGACATCTAAATTTTAGTATTTGTATTATCTTTGACTTTGAATTATATTACACTATATTTGTCACTTTACATGTTGATTTTAGTGACAAGTGTGAATTGAGATATTTGATCAGTGAAATTGATTGAGCTATTTGAAAAAATGTACATATTATAGTAAGTTTCGAGTAATTTTTTAAACTTATTATCCTTGAAGAGTAACCCTATTTGCCTATACAGTTGGTAATTTATTATTTTATACAAGATCTCTATATTTTCTTTCAAGTCAACCATTAAAAAATGAAAAAATGAAAAAAAAAATGTTTGGTTTGCTAAATCTGAAAGCTTATTTATCTAATAGATATGAAAGAATATTTAAAACTCTAAAAATGACAAAAAGGCCATCTTTCATTCATTTGACCCTTTTCTAGCCATCTTATTGTAAAAGTATCTATAGTTATTTTTTATGACTTATCATCCTATCCCACTCCATAATGGAGTACCACCTTATCTTTTATGTTTTCCATCACCTAATTATGTTTGGAAAAGTAAGGATGATTATGTATTCATAAAACTAATGCAATACCAATAAAAAAATTAAAAACAATAAAAAATAAGAAAATAATAAAATAATAAAATAATAAAATAATATAAAAGGAGCTAAAAAAACACCTTGTTGTTGTGCAAATTTTGTTGAACTCGCAAATGCACGAATCTATTCTAGAATAAATCAACGATGTCGAGTGTTAATCCCACGAAGAGGTAAATTTTAATTGTATGTAGAATTAATTTTCTGAGTTGATGGTTTGATTGATAATGAAAATAATGTAGACTATCTATTAATTTAAATTAAAGTAGTGGGAATAAACTATTAAAATGAAGTACTTGGATCTCTGGAACTGTACTCAACATGCACTATCGGCTTAACATTCATTATTAATACCAATTAAATCATGAAGGGGGATTTTCCACTCCTCATGAATCACACTCTAATAGATATGGTGCTAAGTGCTTCTCGTGCCAAATAGTAATAACCTTGCCTAGGGAGACGGTAATATCAGCCGATATTTAGACAAGATTATTACTATCTGTCAACGAAAATTCAAAACAACCACATAAATTAGAGGGGAAGAAAAAGTAAATTTACCAAATTAAGCCCATAGAGCATGTTGAGACTTCACCTTCAACCCAAGCTTGAAAGGAAATTAGCTACTCATAATTGAACTAGGGGTAAAACAGAAATTTTATTAAAATACATAGAAAATACAAGATAGAGATGAAATTATAGAAAATAGAGCTCAAAAATGGATTCAGGGGTGTCAAATTAGGGGGGGATCCCCCTTTTTATAGATACACTGAGTAAATCATAGCTATCAGATTAAAATAATTTGGACGCTCAGGATTGCGCCACGTGGCAAGCTCTTATTGGATGGAACACATCATCAGGGCTGTCATTCCGTGTATATGTATGTACCATACACACATTTTTTCGGTCCACTAACATTCTGCCACGTCGTCGGTCAACATTTTGGTCCAATAGGATCGTGACACGTCATCAGTCAACGCCACATAAGTGATCAATGCCACATCATTCGTCCAATCAAATATCGCCACGTCATCGTATAGTGCCACATCATCGTACAGTGCCATGTCACCATACAGTGCATGTGAACAGTGCCGTGAACAGTATCATGTACAATACCGTATATGTGAACAATATTGTTTATCTTTTTATGCTCCTCCTAAGGTTTTCGACTGTCCTGAGTTTAAAATTGCTGCCTTTTTTTTCATCTGATCTCTCGTTCATTGTGAAATAACCATGATATCCCCTAAAATACATAAAATACTTAATTAAAATAAAAAAAACATGCATAATTAAATTACAAGAGACTTAAAGACATAAAAGTAGGGATGTTAGTGAGACTTAGAGTGTAAAATGATGATTTTCTCCATTATAAATATACACTTTCTAATACTCAACACTTGTAATCTCCAAAAGATCTCTATTTTTTATATATATTTTTTGTTTTTCTATTATCCCTTCTTTCTTAGTCATATCTCTTGCCTACGTGATATTTTAGTAAAAGTCCTTAATTTTAAGGAATTATAGTCTAAAGTAAAAGTTAGTTATATGGATTAAAAATGTACTGATAATATTATTGGTTTAACTAGCAATTTATTTGACTTAAGATCATATTATTTTTTAGGCTGTGGGCATTATTCTTTCTTATTGGTCAGAGTATGCAATATTATTTTCCTATTATTTTCTCTCAATTCTTAGAGTGACTTTTTCTTTTTGTGTTTATTTTCTTTTGAGAGTATCACTCTTACTCATGAGATTTTAGGAATTGACATGTCATTTTTTAAAATGGCTTGATTAATGTAGCTTTCATAATTAATCATTTTTCATTAGTTTACTTGACTGATTTGTGTGAATGGTTGATACAGAAAAAATATTTTTTATGCTAGAGATAATACTTATATTTTTATTTGATTGTTATCATTAATATGATTAAAGAATTATTGCCTTAAAAAAATAAAGATTTCACTTTGCATTTGAATTTCACTCAATAGTATCACTTTAATTACTATGGTCTATCAATAAGCTAGCTAGATGTGTGATTAACATTAGAAAGTGTAAATTTAATAAAGGTTAAAATTTTTTTTTTTTGGTTACAGCGTTCATCAATATGCTTATAACTTATAGATTATATTAATGATCCTCTAATATAATTTTATTTCAAATTAAATTGTAGAATGTTAATTTTATCTTAATTTTAAATTGTCAATATATTTCAATAATAAAAATGAATCGGAGTAAAAAATGGGAGACAAAGAAGATAGATTATATTAATAAAAAAATAAAAAATTGGAGTCATGGATTATTGTAATGTGATATTCAAGTGGTATCTGCCACTTTACTATCACACTCTTTTCCTTTTTGTTTTTATATGTAAATAAATAAATAATAAATAATAATAAAATAAGAGAAGACAAGATTGTTGGCTAGCTATATAAGGATGAGCAGCTAAAGCATCTAGAGGGAGGAGCGGAAGGTAGAAGTTAAGAAAAATTTTCTTGTAATTTATTTTAGAACTTTGAAGTTTAATTCATAAATAAATTTATTTTTATTTTCAATCTTAGCTATTTAATTTTAATTATGTATAATTTAATTTTAACAATTATTTTTATTTTAATTATGTTTAATTAAATAATAATAGTTAGGGTAAGATGAAACTCTTAGTAGAAAATATGATTTAATAAAATTTTATTTTTAATTATATAAATTAAATTATTTTCTATTTAATTTTATCAATATTTTATATTTTAAAATTTTGATTTATTGTAGACAAACAAGGGAGTTTGACACAATAGATTCTTAATATCTTAATAAAAGTATAGTAAAATGATATTTTGACTTTTTGTAGACAAATTAAATTTTGGCATATTAAGTGCTTAATCCATAATAAAATTAATGGAAAATAATGTTAATTTATCTAATTAATCCTTTGCGTAATAAATTTAAATGAAAAGAATTTATTAAATTATATCTATTACTAAGAGTGGATTCATAGCCTTAACTAATTGATTTATATAATTTCACTTAAATTTAATAGTTTTTAGACAAATTAAAAGAAATTAACAATTTAAATCTTTTTCTTTATAAATTAATTGACTTCAGACTCACCGATCTATATTATAATAATATACAATTATATTTAAAAGTAATCGATACTTTTGAGTCGTGTTATTTATTTAGGAATCATTACTACAAATAGATGACAGCTTCAGTAGAGTTATGGCTACCATAGTTGTTATAACATTAGTAGTGTTCACAGCTGCACTGATATATCTTTTTATAGTTGGCACATGAAAGTTTGAGCTATCGTTAGAAAAATCAAATGTGTATAACTTTTCTAATTCCTCAAAATGCTGTGATGGATTTTTCAGTTATGTCTTTTATGACATTTTTTAGGCCTTTCTTCGTAAGAAACTGGAATAAGTATTATTTGTATGATAGCGTTCTTCTTCGTTGCAACAATGCTGTGTATCTCTAATGTCCATGGGAGTTTGCAGTTGTCATAGTTGCTATACATTTCTACCTATTTACCGTGACAGTTAGGAGTCTTATAATCATTTTAACTGCTATGAGTCTTTTTCTTTTTGTTTCGGTATAAGTACTCAGTTAGATGTTTTCTAGACGCTACTCATGATTTCTTGCGGATATCACTTATAAGAGGATGTAGAAACTTTTTCTAGTCATTTTTGTTTATACGTCAGAAGTGATTTTCAAAGGTGCAGCTAATCAATACTTAGAACAATTTAAAATTTAAAATTTTAAACTAGCTGTCAATTTCAATTTCTACTTTTTAGTTATTCTTATTTTTTATTTCTTAGTCATACTTTATGTTGCATCAGTACGCTTGCTTGCATAGTGATAATAGTTTCCAAAGTTGATTGAGGCAATCAAATCATTGTAGTAATAGTAATAAAAAGTAAGGGAAGAAAGAAACAACATTGCATACCAATAAAAAGTGAAACCCAATATCTCATCAACTGGCCCATAATTCCAATCTATTAATAATTACAATTGTGTTTCTCTCCCGCAATTCTCATATCTGTTAATTCCTCCCCGTCATGATAAAAGTTCATCATAACAAAAGTGTAAAAGTGGTGTCATCATTAATTATATGTTTGTTTCATTTATTTCTTTTTGGTGCATTCATTTTGGCTCCTGAGAAAATCATCTAATTGAGCCTCAACTGTGTTACCTATTAAACCATTTAATATAGTTATTTAATTTTAATGTCAAACTGATTTTTGTACTAAATTTTTTATAATAGTATAATACATAGTTATTAAAAAAAGAAATTAAATCTTAATTACACTTTATATAAGCACAGGCGAGATAGAAGAGGTCTAGAATAAGTTGCATGCTTCATTGCTCGAGAGAGATACTGGGACACTGCGGAATAATATTAGGGAAGTCTGGAATTTGACTTCCGCTGGTTTAATCAATTAAGCATTGATAACGAGGCACCAACTCTGCTTTCACAATCAATGCTGCTTGATGAAGCTATGAATACACCCATTTTCTCGTTTGACTGCAATTTTCAGTCCGATATGTAGACCTATAAGTAAATCCACCAACTGTTTTATTCAAAGTTGAATAGACCAATTAGTTAATTTAGTACCACACAAAATCCAAATTAACTTAATTAGACTAATTTAAAAAGCCCACTTTTTATGTAGTTGAACTAAAAATGACTAGATATATATACATTAGAAGTGTTACAAGAAATCTTGGTAAACAAACGTTACTAGTCAATATATTCATTGAAGTTTATTCATTCTTTTGCTATATGTATTACCCAATATGGATCTTATAATTTCTTTTTTAAGAAAAATCATAATCCCTTTGATACAAACCCTAATTTCCCTTGATTGTCTCTACTTCATCATTTGAGTTAAATCTTTCTCTCACGAATTTATCAAACCATAATAATATTTATAAAAAAAAAATCAAACCATAATAATAATAATAACAACAACAACAACAAAAATTGCATGAGATGTTATGATTTTGGCTTACAAGAACAATAATGGTGTGTTTACAAAATGGAAATCAAAACAAGCCGCAATCAAAATGAATTGTAATCAAAATTAGGAATTGAAATTATAATAAGTTGCTTACTTAAGATGTAAGAATTGAAATTAGAATGAGTTGTATTGCCATTAGTACATTCACTTTGTCTTGAAATTAAAATCGAAACCATAATTAGTTAGATTGTTACAAATTACTAAAAAATCCTTAATTAACTATTTTCATAATTAATATTTTTTATTTTAATTATTGTGATTATTAAAATATATTAATTAATTATAATACTTTTATCATTAATATAATAATAATAGTAGTAGTAATAATAATAGTAATAATAATAATAATAATAATAATAATAAATTGTTGATTGTGTTTATTATTTATTATAATAATTATGATTATTAATATTCAAATTAATTATTGTTAATACAGTAATAATAATAAAATTATAAATTTAAATAACATTATTATAAATATAAAAATAATGACATTAATAATAGTAATAATATATTATTATTACTACTACTACTAATAATAATAATAATAATAAATAGTGAAGGATCTATTTGAAATATTACACAATTTCTGTTAGGGTCAAAATGTAAAAATGATAAAAATTTAATTGAAAGCAACTTAAATATTATAAAATTTTAATAAGAGTAAAATAAGGAGTTAAAGAAATAGGACTAGGAATTTGACTCTCTATCCCTTCAATGACAATCGAGTTTAATTTCTTAATCCTAAAAATATATATGTCTCACATATTTTATTCTTATTTCTTTTCGATTTTAACAAATAAATACTACGAAACATTTCTATTCTAAATTTTGATTCTAGGATGTTATAAGTAAACATACCTAAAAGTAGAAATAAAGGAAAGAAAACATTTCAAGAAATATCAGAAAGCAAAAGATGGATGACGTTAACGAAATAATGAGACATTGGCATAAGAAGAAAAGTGAATCCCAACATCAATTAATTGATCAATAATTCCAGTCTATTACTGCTTTTGTTCCTCTCCCGTCGTTATCATATCATATCAATTCCTATCTACCAAATCAAAAGTGAAAAAGTGGTCTCACTCATTGCAATCATATATTTATTTTCTTATAAAAGTTAAAATATAAATTCCAAGATAAAACGTGGACCAATTATAGTTTACACTATTTTTTTATATACCATAAATAAAATACTAGGGAAATAGTGTGTACACTTATAATTATAATTAAGTCAATTGTTAAGTTACAACCGGTTAAATTTATATTTCATTTAAAAATATGCAATAAATTATAACAAACAGTGGAACTTGTAGGATTTTTTTATACGGTGTAAGTTATAGCAAGTATAACTTAACAGGATCTTTATAACCAAATATTTATCTTATAAAAAAAATTATTATATTTCAAATATAATGCAAAATTTTAACTTAGATTTTCAATTTAAAAATTTAACACAAATTTTATTCATTGATTTCAAATAATCCAATGATGGATATTAAAAATCAAATAATATTTAATCATGATAATTCATCCATTTACGGATTTATTAAAAGTAATGGCTCAAGATTTATGTTAAAATTTTAAGTAAAAAATTTAAGTTAAAATGACCCGACCTTTTAAAATATTAGATGTGAGAATAACTAAATTAAGGTGTAAGCCTTGAAAGGAATTTAAATTGAATTCTATCTTAGTTTTGTTGATTTTTAGAAGTTTATGTCACATGTGACAATAAAGAATAGTTGAGATTTAATTACATATTATGCACACTTGCTCATAATTATCATCACAAACTTGTAGAAGATAAGCATAAAAAATCAAATCAACAAGAAATTCAAAATTGTTAACACATGATTTTATTTAATTAGCAATTCGTGTATTAAATTTTCTGTATTTCATTTGTCAACTTTACAAGCATACCAGATTAGGGTTTATTTTCTTGCAAGCTATCATTTTGGCTCTTACGATAATAATCCACCTTAAACACGTGATCCCATTCCCATAAGATTAGCGAAGCCTAGGATTTGACTTGAGTGGATTTAATTAATTAATTAGCTTCGGTACTGATGCTCTAACTCTAATAGTATAATTAACGCCAGTTCATGAAACAATTATATCATATATATCCAACTGAAAATACACCCATTTTGCCATTTGACTGCGACTTTCAACCTGATCGACCTATACAAGTCAATCATCTTACTGTTTTATTCAAACTTGAATAGACCAATTAATTAAATTGGTCACAAATCCAAATAAATTAAAATAAACCAATATTAAAAAGAATCTTAGTTATTAATAATTTGACTAGAGTTGTAAAAGAAAAACAAGAGGTTATCACATAAAAGTAGTGCATCAATTCATCTAAATTGCCTGACAAGTGTCTAAATCTGAAGTCTAAACTTATTTAATTAAAGTGAATCATCTTTTTTTTTTCTTAATTTTTAAATTGAGATACGATATTCATACATCCGCACTTCCTTTAATAAAGAAAGATTAATTAGGCGAAAGTTTTGGGCTTTGGATATCATAAACAATTACGTGACATGATATGAAAATCTTTTTTAAAGAGAGTGATTAAGAGATAAATAACCCATTTTGTTTTTATTAATAATAAGATGGGTCATACCTGATCATATTGTAAGGAATGAACACTATCATGGTGCTTATCGGTAGCAAGATTTATTGATGCTTTATTTCACATCCAACGTTAATGCTTGACATAAATTAATAGATTTATTTTAATGAAGTCAAACAATGATACCGTAAAATTTCTGCGGTAAAAAGCACATATGAAGGATGCATTAATTTTTTAGGGAAATTATTGAAAAGAATGCCTCTCAACCAATAGCTTAGAGCTGTAATTTACTCTCTCGATAAGCTGTGTCTTGTGGCGGCAATGAATGCCCTTATAATTACGTGAGAATATATTACTCTATTGGCTGGAAGTATCTATAGACTTAGTTATAATTTCAAAGTGTGATTCGTCTTTACGAGTGAATTTACAAGTGAATATAATACGCAACTCAATAATTTTTTATGGATGAAATCACCACTCAGTTTTAATATGTTCATTCGACACATCTGAATTATTCTATTACATTTAGATCATTAAAATATTATTCTGATATCAATAATTGGGGTGGCAGCTTAGAATATCAAAATATTTAATTTAAAAAATTAACTTATTATTTGGATTGAGTTATCCAACTAATAATCTAAAAAAATTTCATTCTTAACTAACATGGACGTGTGCCGCAACAAAAATATTCATATTAGAGTACTCCAAGTAGATTTGTAATAACGAGTTATGAATATTTCTAAACAATATAGTAGTAGTACTAATAATAATAATAATAATAATAATAACAATAAATTCGTAGAAAGGGTACACCCACAATAAGAAAATTACAGCTAAACCCGGCCAACTATAGTAATATTGATGCTAATTGATGGAATTGCAATGGCAATATGGAACAGTTCTGTTTGTATGATTACCTCATGATGATTGACGATCCATTTCCATTCTAATTCCACGACGGGGTATCAACTAGATGAAGACCAGTGACTTGTTCAGTTGGTGGGCCGTCCTTTACTAAATTTACATGTGAGGTTGGTGAAAGGCACTATCACCATAATTTTCCTTTGCCCTGCCTGCTCCTCCCCCTCTGTACTGAACTGCAACATTAATTTCTTTTTCTCTAAAGCTGAAACACGTATCTATTATGTAGAGTCAGACTACAGTGTATCCAGTGCATTCGGTCTATTAAAACAACGTACTAAATTTTTTGATATATGTCTCGAGTTATGGGTAACATTAACACTTGAAAAATATAAGAAAGATTAACTTAATGTGTTGATACACAGATGCACTGTGCTCTGGATTGTATATTATAAATACAATCAAAGACTGATATTTTATTGTTGTAAGTGACAGTAGTTGCGGGATTTTTTAGATTTGAGAAACACTCAATGACTCAAACACTAGTACTGGTACTCATATTTACTAGTATAGAGTTGAAGAAAAAGTAGAGTGGTGTCTTTATTAGACAAATATATTGTGTAAAAGAACACTCCGAAGAAGCAAAAGCAAAACATGATGCTCTATACCCCTTTATAAATTCCTCATCAGCAGCTTAACCTAACAACTCATCTCGCTTCATATTTTTATTTTTCTTCATATTCCTGATTCCTCTCTCTTTTTTCCTTCTATTTTGGGTGTGTGCGCTAGCTACTGAAGTTAGCCAAGCTAGCAACAGTAATGGCTAAGAAGCCAAGAATTGTCATAATTGGAGCAGGAATGGCTGGTCTTACAGCTGCTAATAAACTCTACACTACCACTAGCTCTAAAGACTTGTTTGAGCTTTGTGTCGTGGAAGCTGGCACAAGAATTGGTGGAAGAATCAACACTTCTGAGTTTGGGGGTGACAGAATTGAGATGGGGGCAACATGGATCCATGGCATTGGAGGCAGCCCAATTTACAAAATTTCTCAAGAAATCAATTCACTCGAGTCTCAACAGCCATGGGAATGCATGGACGGTTTCTCTAGCCAGCGTAAGACCGTTGCTGAAGGTGGTTTTGAGGTTAATCCGTCTATTGTAGAACCTGTATCATCTCTTTTTGATAGCCTCATGGATTATGCTCAGGGGAAGCTCTCTGAAGATTGTACCAGCTGTGAAAAAGCTGACTTTCACAAACTTGCTTGTAAAGCTTTCAAGATTTGTAATAGCAGCAATGGTGACTCATCTGGTAAGCTTAGTGTTGGTTCTTTTCTTAGACAAGGTCTTAATTCTTATTGGGATTTTTTGAAAGAGCGAGATGAGCTTAAAGGATATGGTACTTGGAGCAGAAAGTTGCTTGAAGAAGCCATTTTTGCTATGAATGAAAACACTCAGAGGACTTACACTTCTGCTGGGGATCTGATGACTCTAGATTTTTCGGCAGAAAGTGAGTACCAAATGTTTCCTGATGAAGAAATCACCATCGCTAAAGGCTACATGAGTATAATTGAACATCTAGCGTCTGTGCTTCCACCTGGTTTTATCCAATTAGGCAGAAAAGTCACTAACATTGAGTGGCAACCAGCAGTTGAGATTGAAAATGGCTATGGTAATGGTGCTACCGGCACTGGCAGGCCAGTGAAGCTACATTTTAGTGATGGATCTACAGTGTTGGCTGATCATGTTATTGTCACAGTTTCATTGGGTGTACTAAAAGCTGGAATTAATCAAGATTCAGGTATGTTTAGTCCCCCTCTTCCATCCTTCAAGACTGAGGCAATATCAAGACTTGGTTATGGTGTTGTTAACAAGTTGTTTGTTCAATTAAGTCCATCAACATCACATGATCCTCCGAAAGGCGATAGCTTGAGCACGTTCCCCTTCCTGCATATGGCCTTTCATCGTCCTGACTCCGAATTCCGAAACAAAAAGATCCCCTGGTGGATGAGAAGGACAGCTTCTTTGTGTCCAATTTACAAGAAATCAAGTGTTTTACTGTCTTGGTTTGCAGGGGAGGAAGCACTCGAGCTTGAATCACTTAGTGATGAAGATATTATTAATGGGGTATCAACAACAATCTCTAGTTTTTTGTCGCAACCCCAAAAGAAAGTGGAATCTAATTCCCATGAATTATGCAATGGGAATGTGAATCATCATGTGGGAAGCTCAAAAGGAAGTGAAGTGAAATTCACCAAGGTTTTGAAGAGCAAATGGGGTAATGATCCTCTATTCTTGGGATCATACAGTTATGTTGCGGTTGGATCAAGTGGCGATGATTTGGACACCATGGCTGAACCATTACCAAAGATTGGTGCCAATTTTGAGTCTTCTGCGATTCCTCCACTTCAAATCCTTTTTGCAGGGGAAGCAACCCACAGAACTCATTATTCTACTACTCATGGAGCGTATTTTAGTGGTCTTAGAGAAGCCAATAGGCTTCTTCAACATTATCATGACGTGGGGGCTTAGGACATTTATTAGTACTTTCTTTATTTTATTTAACACCTATTTTCCTGATATCTTTTTTTTTTTTTTTTTAATTTTCCATCTAAAACATCTTGCTTTCTATAAAGCAAGAATGAGTGCAAACAAGAAAGAAAAAGAAATTAGGGAGGAGGGATGAAAGAGATGGATTGGGACCATTTTTAGATGTATTGCATAAATTAAAGAAGCTTATTTCCTTTTCTCATTATTCTATTGTTAATCTCTTGGTTTGTAACTACGATTCCCTATTTATTAAATAGTCTTTAAAAGAAAAACCAAATAAGATTGTTTAGCATTATTTCAAAGCTTTCAACAAGTAAAGAACAACAAAAAGCTTTGGATCCCACATCTCTCTCTCTCTCTTTTCACTAGAATTTGTTTTAGTCATGCCCATTAGCCATATGACAGGATCCGATAAACCCGGAATTTTCCAGCTTGTTATCTTTTCGTTTGTTCCTTTGTGTGGCTTGTTTCTCTACCCCTGACATTGTTCTCTCAAATCCAAACAAGCTCTTGTCTCACTCGATAATCAAATTGCACGTAGGGCCTTTTTTTCCCATTTTAACATTTTAAGAGCCATGTCTGTATAATCTTTGGACTATCTATGAGCTGGCACAAGTGGAGGCCTTGCTCGGTTCGAAGGTGGTGCATCGAGATTCCAATGCCTTGAGGCCTCGATGGCTTGAGGCGGGCTCGTTGTATTGACTATTCCGCGAATCACTTTTCGAGGTGGTCTTGTGATTTTATGTTACCCTTTTTTTTCATCTGGTTGCTGTTTTATTGTTTTTTGCTTTCTAAGTTTTATGTTTTCTATGAGTACACTACTTGGATTTTCCTTTTTTTTTTCCCTTCTTTTTTCCTAATCGTACGAGTATCTTCACTAACAAAATATAAGGCGGATAGACTATGTTGATCCTGAAAAATTTCTCGTGTATTTCATTAAATCTTAATGTGTGAATTTGTTTTCTTTTAGTTACAATAAACTAAAAATGAATAGAGATGATTTTATGTTGTGAAGTATTATATTAAATAAAGTTTAGGATTATTTTCTCTTAAATATTTTGAAAGAACATATTATTATTACCTATGATGTAACATTAACCTTTTAATAAAATTTACTATTTTTTTTTAGATTAACAAAGAGCTGGGTCAAGCGTATGTGATTCACATTAAAATGGACCAGACCCACCTTCCAATTCCAATAGAATCAGAAAAAAAAATAAAATTTGCTTGCTGACGAAACGTCATTTGACAATGTGACGTAGGTAGAGATGCTAATTGCCGTCTGATTGTTTTGGTTCTTGATCATCATATGGGACCCATTTCAATGATAGGTCCCATTCCATGAAAGGGCTCACATAAATTGAGACGGTTAGTGTTCAGCGTAGGCCGCAGCAGTGGCCTACCCACTTGGTACCATTGATTGATGATTGATCTGCTAAACCAAATCCACCCTCTGTCAACACTTCAAGCTAAACAGTTAGGGATGGCCAAAATAAAAAAAAAATGGGGAACTCGGAGAAAATCTACTGTACGTTACCGGGGCGTTCAGTAATTGTTAAAATTCTTAGTGGACAGATTTATTTAAAAGAAAAAGATTCATTCCTTGTTACAAGTAAATTTAATAATTTAAATTGCGTAGATGTTTTGAATTTAATAATGATAAATCTACCATGAGTAGTATCTATTATCATTCATGTAATTAATTTATATTTTAATCAATTTATGTATCAACATATTTTTCTATGTACTTGTAAAGAAAAAAGCTCTGCGAGTGCTACAGTAATAGATTGCTCTAATGGTTTTTTGTCATGTGATATACTATTGAATGTCATGATAAAATTTAACAATGATCTTATTTTAAGGTTCACTAATGTGCCACATCACAAATTACTACAGTATCATACAAATTTTTCTCACACGGGTATATATCTTAAAGTCAATAAAAGGTTTAAAATTCATTGGTAGCAAACGGGTCCACATTCCTTAATAATTGACCTGAAAACCTTAGATTTTTAAGACAAATCAGCAAAACAAATCAACAAATGTTTGGAGTGAAGCCAAAATATGTTGAGCTTTGTTGCTTTTGGATTGTTTTTAAAGGGGTGTTTGTTTGCGTGGAGTACGCCACTTTATTCCGTATTCTCCTATTGAAACTCCTATTTATCACTTATCTCTTGAGCTCAAAAAATCTAACGTTTTTAGTATGTTGACAATTTTATTTTGGAGATGACATTATCATGCCTCTTAACCTGATTTCTATCATTTTAAAATATATATGTTCAACCCTATTTTAAAATATCTTTTTCTTAAACTTTTAAGAGTAAAATAATAACAGGTAATTATAAAAATACTAATAAAAAATGTAGGATTGGCAAAAAGATTTGAATCTCGACCAAAATCTTAAATCCCTTACTGATTTGGAATATATTGCAAAAAACTAATTAAAAATTAGTAGGGTTTAGGCTTAAATTTTATCCCGATTAAAAAGTCAGCACGGATCAAATCTCTATTTGCATTGAATTATTTTAATTTTCTATTATGGTTCATATTTTTCTAATTCATTAATTTATTTTAATTAAAATAACAATTAAGCAAAAAAAAAAAAATTACATTCGAGACTACAGGGATAGTACAAGCATTTTGATCGGTAGGAGTATATATATATTGTCCCCTATTAAAAAATGAGTATGAAACTCGATACAATTTTTTGTTCTAACTAATCAATCCGTAGGGATTAGTATTAATGGATTTCGATGGAGACGTCCCAATTACCAACTGTAGGTAAATGGTATGCAATAGTAATTTCATCAGAGCGAAAGTGCCAACCACACTTCGTTCTGGGCACTGTATGGTCAAATCATTAGGGCTGTTTCTATGATAATCATACACACATAAGCGACATTATTGATTGTAAAGATTTAACCTTTAGCCCCACAGACTCTTCCCCCACAAAAACTGGAATGGCCCACTTGCTGTCTCTTTGTGGGCTTCAATCACACGTTATGATCTTGCCAAATCAGAGGCCAATATCTGTCAACCAGTCAATTGTCTCATTTCAAAAGCAAACAAATGTGAATCTCCAACATTATTCACATAACTCACCCAACCTGTTAATTACTTACCTTGACCTTCATTTGCCCCTCTAATCACCATTATCATAAACAAATTATAGTCAAATTAACAATAAGATAACCTTTGTGTACGATGCAATCCTTTAATCATATGAACCAATGAATTGGCGACGTATGTGAAATGAACGGCTGCAAGCGCTCGAGCCTAGATGTTACGGCTCGGTCTCACTTTAATTTTTCATGTGCTCACAGTCACGATTTTGCACTTATATGCTACTACTGTATCATTTGAACCGCAACATCTTTAGGTTTACGAAATTTAAGATTCAAACAAGTCAATATGGTGAAATAATTAGGTCAAAATACAGTGATTTCAACTATTTCATCAATTACATCGTGCTAAATTTTTCGTTACACTTTTTAAATTTTTTGTTACATGTTTGATAGAGTCGAGATTCATGGAGTCCAATTTCTTCATATTAATTATCAGTGTTTTCTTTCGGCAAATCTTATTAGCTGTCCGCTTATGAGAATAACTTTTTCTTTGCCTAAAGACGGCCAATGATGTCCCAATCGAAGATGACTGATTTAAGTAAGTTATCGGATTGGCATCTAAATTTGCTTTATAAAGGCTTTTGAGTTGATAAGAGAAATCCCTTTACACATATCATGTCTTCACGAATTTACTTAAAAGGAATCTAGCTAGAGATCTCAGATCTATTCATAGGATTTATAGCAACTTTGGTAGCTTCCCCACCTCTCACAAACACTCGTATTATTCTATTGTGCACTTGAGGAATGCCCTTGGCTGCCCTAAGCTTTTTTGCTTCTTTATATCTCAAAGGGCAGTCTTTTTAATTTTTAATATCTTACAAAAACCTCAAATTTTAGAAAATAGTCATATAAATCCTTAAGTTTTTCCTAAATTTTTAATAAGTAATACCAAAGTTTCTTTTTTATTAAAATATCTTTAAAAAAAAAAAAAAAGAGACCTTAGTGTCGTTTATTAAAAATTTAGAAGTGTACATAACTATTTTCCCCAAACTTTAGGAGTAGAAATGTGTTTTTTCCTTGTATATCTAATATTAGAAAACTAATGAAGAAAACATTAATTACATGTGACATTAACATATAAATTGATCAATTTTAATTTACACGCAAGTTAAATAATTAATTTGCTATTAATGATTTAGCGAATAAGTTTTTAAACAACATTGTTTAGCTAGTCATTCCAGTTTGAATCTTGAGAGAGGTTAAGAGTTAAAAAATCAATTTAGATTTTATCCATACCATACCAAATAGAATAATGGGGGTAGGCCGACAAGGCACGTTGCTATGCGGGAGCGACTATTCCTCTAAGCAACTTAGGTAGTTGTTTAGAACTCCAATACATATGAAGGCTCCAAATTTCTCTCCAACATCATAGCTATTAAATTATTCATTTATATTTATTATTATTTTATAATAATCTTCGTCATAAATAAATTATCAAATCCTTGCAAAATTCTATTTAACATTATTTTATTTAAAACTCTATAGAAACTACACATTCATTGTTATTCATTAATATTTTTATCAATTAAAAAAAGGCACGACACATTTGATGCTTTAGTGCATAAAGAAAAAAAAAGTAAAACCGCTTTATTTAATTTTTGCTTAAAAAAAATCAACTATTTCTATTGATCACGGTTGTCTAAAGCTTTAATCCATCAAATTAAAAGTTATCAAGTACCTAGTTTTTTCTTTCTACTACTCTCTTCTTAATTAGTTGTGCTGTTCAATTGTTATTGTTTCTTTTTTAAATATAATTATTATTTTCTTTTAATTATCTATCATAATAGTTTGCATCTTTACTCTTATTTCATTAAAAAAAAATAAATATCGAATAGAAAATGTGCATAAAAATATGAAAAACTTAAAAAAAAAATTAGTTGAGCCGCCTCTGTTGCTGTTGCTACGCTGTCCATCGATGTTTCTATTGATAGAAACAATACATGGTGGCTGAATTGAATTTTCTATTTTTTATTTTCAGAAACAAAATCCCAAATGTCGGTGATGCTACGATTGGATACATAGATCCGACAAGGATTTTCAAGGGGTACTATGAACAATAAATTATTCGTGAAAAATGCGGTCGAAAGTGCATGACGAAGGAAAGGATGATGGTAGCCAGAAACTGTCGACAAACACTTTATTTCTTTTCTTTTTTTTCAATAATTCATATGATAATAAATTGGTAGGATTCTCTTAAAAATTTTTGACTTAAAATCATAGATTAATTTTTACATTTATTGGATTCATTCAATTCAATTGAGTAGACTTCAAATAAATAAAAAACATTCGAGAATTCCTGATCAAATGCACATTATCGCACATGTTAATATATGCTATAAGGCACATATCACACGATTAAATTTCTATATTTACATCATCATTTATTTGTTATTAGATTAAATAGATCCTATTGATAAGAAAAAAAAAGAAAATTATTTTAGGAGAACCTAACCCTAAATAAAATAATAGTCTTATTTTTTATCTTTATTTTTTAAAATTAAGTAGAGAAATCGACAAAACTTAAAATAATTTGAATTTAAGTAATCATCTACATAAAATTATTTAAAAATTTAACTTGATGATTAGTCCCTTGGGGACATATTTGAATAGTCGTATGACTACACAAAATTTAGTACAATATCAAAACACACAATTGGTGTAAAACATCCTTCCGAATAAGGTCGTCTAGGACTATTTATTTTAACATACTGAAAAGACTAAATGTGTTATAACCATTTGTAACATGAATGATCTTTGATATGAACTTTTGTTTTTTTCCCCTCATTACAGGCTTACCCCCACCTTAATATAACCGAACAAATTTCATAATAATGATGTTTGCTAGTTATCATATTGCCGTAACACTAAAGATAGCCCACTTAATCATTCATCATGTGAAGTCAACCATCAAAATTACCATGGCATGGAAGATATGAGACATTTGTATGGAAAAGCAAAGCTCATCAATGAAATTATGCAGTTGATTATTAGCTCTTTAAAGTCTTGATCCTCATTAATATCAGAAAAAAAAATGGATTCATTTTCATGGGCCTAATCATGGTCATGGACGTTTATGGTTACACACACATCATCAAGAAGATTTCTTGTACTTTTTTTTTTTTGTGAGAAGCACATCGTCAAGAAGATGGAACAAGTATTTGGTCAGCACACAGTAAAGTAAAGTCATGGTCTAACTTTATGAGTTTAATCAAATGGGCTGACGAGATTGCAGCCCTGCCCAATTTGTTAGGCCCATCAAATGGTAATTTTCTCGCCGTGCTTTAACTGGAGTATGCACTTCTTTGAGGCACATTTACTAAATTATCTTTTTTTATTTCTCTTGGGGTGTATTTAGCACCCTCATATCTATGCAATCATTTTCCTTCTTAGTGCTGGATACGTCCTTCATAACATCTTCTCGTTATGTCCCGAGCCTACAGCGAGTTACAGTCAATTCCGCAGCCTTTTTGCCCAATTTCTTTGCGGAGTCAAAAATTCATTAGTATGATTTAAGAGAGTGACCCCGCGGCCTTTGCTTTTTATACAAAGGATGTGACGAGCATAAATACCCTCTTGCAGCTTGGTGGATTTGTTTTAAGTACAAAACATCACGAGTTGAATTCCTAGTATCCCTACCAATTTCCGCCCAAAGCAACACTAATACAAGATCTTTTTTTTTTTTTTTTTCAAATCAATTTCATTTTGGCATACATAAATTTTTATTTTAGGGTGTATTTCATTTCATCATATTAAGTTATAACATAGTACCATGTTTCATGTAGTATAAATTGTATTACGTATTAAACTATTTTATATTAATAATTATATCAAATGAACATTATTTGGGTTTATTAATACTTTATTTTAATTTTTATTAAATTAATTATTTAAATTTATTAATTATAATAAGGATGAATCGTCATAGATTGTCATACTGCAATGTCTTTTCAACTTATATTTGGAACCATTGGAAATCTCATATGCAAAAATTTGATGATAGACCTACGGTGGAAAAAAAAAAAGTTTGGTTGTCGACGGAAGCTGTATCGTTGCATAGCGTCGGTGGCAAGAATTGCAACAGTTCTAAATTTAAGTTTAAAAGACATCGAAATACGCCAACCAGTAATGACTCCAGTTGCAAATATTTATAGATTCTGATTTAATAATACATTATAAAATTATTTTCAATGTTATTAAGAAAACATATATATATATATATATATATGAGTAATAGTTAATGTGCCAAATGCTCCATTAAGCAAACCCAAGGGGAACCTGAACTTTGCAGATTGCGGTAGCTGTTGTAGCCTTTTAATGCGTGAAACTCAGACTACATTATTTAATGCAATACAATCCCATGTAATTATGTAGCCAGAGGCATCTTTAAGAAATATTATTTTACCTTGAACCCTATAATCTTTTATGAACTTTGTAAAATTTATAAATAAAAAAATAGCAAATTTTTCATCAGAATAATGATATATTTATGTGTTAGAACTTATTGCACTAATAAAATTATTGAAATAGTTATTAAGGATGTGTTTGGAACAGTTGTATTGTTACAATGTTATTATTTTAACACTTTATATTTTAAGAAAATTCTCTTAAAATATAAGGGTGGAGTAGCTCTACGTACTGCAGTAATGCAGCTGTGTCTGCAGCTGTCTCGTATGGACCATAAATACATGTAATTTATTAATTAATATATGTTATTTGGGATAAAAATTTATAGCCGAACTTTATGAACATTCACTATCATTACTCTTTTCATCGAGGATTAGGAACCGCGACATATGTAATTATAAGCACAGTACAGCGCAGCAGCGTGTGTAGCACTTTTACTCTGTTTTCTCCTATTTTTTTACCCCTGGTTTGTATTGTTTTAAACAGAAAAAAGAGAGAAAGTTAAGGCTATTGGCGCAATAATAATGCTGTTTAATTGTGATCTTATCTCATCGTCCTGTCCTTTACTTTCTTTATATGGCTAGGCTTCCAGGCTGTTCTAGCAGTAATCAGTGTGGCCATTTCCTTGAAAGAGCTATTAGCCCCAGCCTCAGCCTCCGCTAAAAATGTTTGGGCTTGCTGCTTTTGCCTAAATTATTTTTTAATTAAGTTACATTAAAGAAATTTAACTACTCGATTGATGATTGATTAGTTTCCAAGTCTTAAATTAAAATTTTAATTTTTTTTTTTTGGGAATATAAACTAAAGCTTAAAATGAAAAATAATACAAGAAAAAGCAACAAGCTCCTTTCCATTAATCTTTTTAACTCGTATTTTTTTTTTTTCTATTAACAGTGTCAAAACCCCCACCGACCAAAAGACCCTAAAACCCTAACTGAGGGTTCAGAAAAGAGCCTGAGCCTCCTCCTGCTCCTGGACAAGATACTTGGGCAGCACATAATCATCCAAATCAGAGCCATCACAGCCGTCCATTATTTCTCCTCCGTCCCCCTCCAAAAAGCCAAAACCAAAGCCACCGACCTCCTTCTCTTCCTCGTTTGAACTCCACGCGCTTTCTTCACAGTCACGCTGCGAGACGCGGGTAGGAAAGTTCTTCACAATCCCAGCCGTGTCCATGCTCACCATCACCGACGACTCGGAGTCGGAGAACGAGGAGCCGCAGCTCTCCTCGTTGCCGTTGATGGTGACGTACGACGATGACGATTGAAATATCACGAGTGACTTGTAAGGATTGTCGATGAACTTGACTCTAGTACTAGTAGTACTGGTAGCAGTACGAGCTGTTGCTGAGTCAGCATTTGGTGGTGACGTGTCTAGAAGGTTCATGAGTTGACTCATCGTGTCGTCGTCCATCGAAAGCCACGCCATTATGTCGTCTCCTAAATCTCCTCCGCCGTCACCGCCATCTTCAAGAGTAGCTCGTGGCCTTTTCAAAGCAGCCAATGAGATGTCGTCGTTTTGGTTGAAGTTTTGTTCTCTTTCTCTCTTCCTCGTTTCCTCCATTTTGTTTCTTCTTGAGAGGGATTTTGACTCTGAGCTTTTCTGTACAGTGCATTTGGTTTTATTTATATATATATATATATTTTGTAAGTCTTAAAAAATATATTGATAGGAAGCAAAAACGTGAGGGGGAAGGATCTGGAGAGTGGGTCCCAAATGAAAAAATAAGGCTTAGGGTGTGGGGAAAAGTCTGCGCCGTTGGATCTGCATCCCAGTGTGAGGTTACATTCCACGTGGGACGGAGGGAATGGCTGAGCGACGTGGCAGGGAGGCATGGCAATGTCGTGTTTAGTCAAAGACAAGTAAGCACTGAGGCGTTCAGAGAAGGCGGGAATTTTAGGCTGTGCTGCGGGCGTCAGTGAGGTTTGTTCGCAAGGCGAGGATGCTTTCGATTTACAATTCTACCCTTGTCTGTGATATGATAAACCTAAATTTCTCTTTTAATCAAATTGTGATCATTTTGTGGATGAAAATTAAAGGAAATTAATCATCTTGATCATATATATTCTCATATGTAGAATAAAATAAGTTCTTTTTAGGATCGGAACTTTTTTTTATTAAAAATTTACATATTGATTGTAGCTCATCAATTAAAAAAGATAAATCTTATTTATATATTATTATTATTATTATTATTATTATTATTATTATTATTATTATTATTATTATTACATGATAATAATATAATGTCTTTAAAAATTAAAGAGTTATGAGCTTAGGGGAAGAGCCTACTTTAAACCCATGCAGAATTTGGAATAAAACTGACATTTGTTAAGGATAAAACTGACATTTGAGTTACGAGATACGAGAAGAGTAGGAGTATAGGGAGTAGGGCAACTGTTGGCACATGGCAAAAGCAGAGAACCGTGGCCAGGGTCGCTGCCACTGGAACTGCCACAGCCAGACAGGCCTCGCCGCACCTACTCTAATCATTCCAGTTGCAGACTGGCAGCCATATTTATTTATGAAGAATATATTTTTTAATTCAAGGAGAAGATGAAAGTAGCAGGCATGAGAAACGTGTCACGTGTGTTAAGAATTTTTGGATAAATTATTGGATTATTAGACGGTCATAAAAAAAGAAATAAAGAGAGAGTAAATAATTATTTTTGTCTTGAGGCAATTTTTTAGTTGACCGTGTCGGTCAACAAGTCAACAACCAAAACTAACGTTTGCTTAGCTGCTCGTGTCCAATACATAAATAAATAACCCCCCTTTCTACTTTGTGTTAAATTTGTTACAGGATTTTCATGGGGCCAGTTTATTTAGCTCCGTTAGGTATTTCTTTTAAATAAAATTTATTTAATTAGAGTTTTTGTAAATAGATTTTTTTATTAAAAATATTTTAATTATTTAGTTGTTCATGAGAATTTTCATTACAAATTATTAAATTATCTTAATCGATAAAATATTTAAAATTATATTATGAAAGGAAGAAAATAAGATTATAAAATAAATAAAAGGTATATTGATAATTTTACTCTTTTAAAAAATTTCAACAACCTCTACTCCTAAAAGTATAAAATTTAAGTTTTTGTTAGTAGAAATATAATAATTTATTTAATCTTGATAAACTCTATTCAAAACACAATGAAACAACAATCAAAATTGGTTTATAAAAAAACTTATGAGATTGAATTAAATATTATTTTTCATTAAATAAGGTATATCAAACATACACTCTACTTTATCATGTACAAAATGACTACTCATCATTAAAATTATAAATATAAGATGGGTATGTGATTTACAAATTCATTTTTGGGGTCTGGCTATAATAGATTTGAAATTTGTCGGATGAAGCATATGGTTAATTGTATGATCCACAATTTGTGAACTAATGAATATATGAAAGTAGCATAATCTCTATCATATTTATGTTCTTAAGATTATTACTAAGGTGGCACTTTTTTTTTCTCCTCTCTATCTGAAATTAAAATATACTTGAATTTATCTAAATTCTGAATAAAATTGAATGTTTGAATATGAATATTATATTTATTATTTTTTTTGTTTGAATTGCTAAAAGCATATGCTAAGTTGTTTACTTATTTAACTTAAAAACTCTGAAAACTAGTATTTCACATTTGTGCTCTTATAAATTATAAATGTTAAATTAATAAGAAACATCTCAAAGAACTTACATAAGATAATATATTATTATAATATAAATCATGTTCAATTGAATACAAATCTTTACAAACTAATTAGTATACATTAATCAATTTTTATTATAGTTTACGGTATTTTGTATATAAAAAATTCATTAAAAATTGTAAAAATAAATAATACTAATTTGAAGAAAATAAAAAAGATAAAAATAATAATATTCTACTATTATATTATCACAAATTATAAGAATAAATAATAATACTAATTATTAAATTTTATTTAGATAAAAATAAAAATTAATTAATTAAATAGAACTATTTTAAAGCATATCTTTTAATAATATTTTATAAATTTTTTAGATAAAACAAAAACTAAAAAAAAATTGACTTAATACCTTAATGACTTAATGATTAAAAATTTTCATTAGATTAAAAAAAATAAATAGACTTCATGATTTAATTGAGCACGTCCAAAAACAAATCCCAAACGAGGAAAAATCCTAATATCAGACAATCTAATCTACCAACGTATCATATGCATTAACGTCATAACCTCATTTTCGTCCTCGGCCCGGAAAAGCCCACATTTGTTTTGCCTCATTGACTCGTGATCCAATTTTTCAGGCCCAGCACACTCAGCAATTGTTCAAGCCGAACACTGCCATTCTGGCATTCTGTATGCAAGACTCATTCGATGTGCTTATGGTCAAATTAGGGACTGGAAACATGCAACTTTGTAACATCAATTCTTTCGTCAAACTACCCAGGTCAAAGCACCTTGAGTACAATCAATTTGCAGCTTTAAGCAGAGCATCCACAAGGGCTGCCTCAGATTTAAGATCCAAGCAGCTGAAATAGATGATCAGTTTGCGAGAATTTGACTCCTAAAGAGCCGAGAGCAATAAAAGATGATCAGAAACCTTCATCATACATCCTCATTTCTTGAAACGTATAGTCCACTAAAATACAACTAAAGAAAGATACCAATCAATTTCTAAGAGTCTAGTGTACCCAATAGCTCAATAAAGATGATAAACTACTAGAAGTTCTAGACATCTAAACAAGTGCTCTACATTTTCTAATCACTCGGTTGACTCAAGGCTTTGAAGTACATGAAATTACGTGGGCCTTGAACTTCTCAAGCTCTGCTAAAACCTCATCTTGCGGCCGATAGATCAAATCACTCATGCGCCATATCTGTTTACGTCATCACAAGATTAACATATCAATTACCACAGCATTAAGAAGAGAGAAATAATTTGTTGGGGTAGCTGGGGGGGGGGGGGGGGGGTGGGAGGGTGGTGGTGGTGGTTTGTCTTTTAAAGATTAACATATAAAATATTCCTTTATTTGATACCACAAAAGTAAACAAATAAATGACTTTCAAGGGGATGAAAAATGGAAACCAATTGAATGTAGGACTTTTGTTTCCCAATCCCTTCTGAAACTAACAAGGATGCAAATAAGATTTCAGGAAAAACTAATATTACCAATTTTCATAGCCACAATTCTTGGGCCAGCAAAGCACTTTTTAACTAAAATGCTTTTGAAACAATTTAATTGACACTTCCCTAATCATCTATATAAGATTTTGATCATAATTAATCCAAAGTTATGAATCACTGATAATCCATCACAATTGTTTATAATTTGGACAAAGTTGTAAACCTAGTCAATTTCACTGAACTCTAATGGTGTTCTTTTGTTAGCAAAATTATTTTTCTTCTCAAGCTCATTTAGAAGAACAACTAAATGAAAAGTTAAAAGCTAAAAAGTTAAAAACCATTTACAAGGAGGAAAAGGAATTAATACCTGCAGTGTTCCTCCTCCACCAGTAGAATCACAGTCATCAGAGACACTAACAACAGTCCATGGATCAGATGCATTCCAGTGGAAGTCAACAACTTTGTCCCTTAGCAAAAAGAAGGGAGAAAAATAGGAGAGCGAGATTAGATAAACATGAAGAACAACAGATATATAAAAGTTGAAAATATACACAACTTTGAAAATAATGATAATAATAACATAAAGCAGGAACTAAATTTCCTTTAAGACAATTAAGAACAGGTAAGAGAGATTACTACGTGTTCTATACTGTTTTAGAAAGGTCCTACCAAAAAAGCAAACTTTTTTCTTCAATGAAAAAAAGATGATATCTTAAAACATAAGACAATTGTACAGAAGTTGATGGGACCACAAATCCACCAAAATAAGAAAAACTATTGTCAAAAATCTAAAGAACTTATCTCCTCTTCAACAGAAGATGAAATTTTTCTTAATTTGAAAACTTTTAAATGCTTCAAGATGGCCATAAATCTTGATTTTCTTATTAGCATAAGCAAGGCCATGATTGTTATCTACCAGACATGATTCTCGCAGCACAAATTTGATGGAATTGGACGGACTAGTAAAATAACAAAATGAAAAGAGAAAGAGGTAATGAACAAAAGCATGCCAGCCTGGTCCAAAACAGATGGCGGGTGAATAAAAAACCCAGAGCTAATATATGAATTAGTGGAAGAACGCAGTTACTAGTTACAGACCTGTGCCCAGCATGCTGGAAAAACAAGCCTGCAGGATAATTAGTGGTTCTTGGTCCCTGCTCCACCTTTTTACCAACCTGCAATAGTCATACAATCACGGGAAGGTGAACATATAATACATTTGGGTAAAATCCACCCAATTACACAGTGAAGCATAAACAATCTCAGACAAAGATAGATGCTATTGCCACCTTCTCATAGTCCCAAATGTTTAAGAGACCATCCTCTGCAGAGCTTCCAAATACAGACGACTTATCTGGAGACCACTGAAAAATAAACGAAATAATTCAGTAAAAGCTTATGTTTAAACACTCATTGCGACATATTAACTTCATAACAATTAGAAGGTATGTGGGGAAAGAAAAAGAAGAATTATTTAATACCTGAACACAGAGAACAGCAGCACTGTGACCCTCAAATTTATTGATAGGCGATCCAACTCCATTAGAAGTGAGATTACGTCGATCAAACATGCGGACAGAGTTATCAGCTGACCTGCAGATATCGTAGAAATAGAAATCACAAAAGGTGATTTATAATTTCAGCATCAGTGCGAAACAGCAGAGAATTTAACATTATAATACCCGGTAAGGATAAGATTATCATCAAGGGGATTCCAGTCAACACAGTGAAGATCAGCATCATGTGCTTTTTCAACCTGACAATGGAGAAATCCACGAATATTATCATCAGAATACAAGACTTATCTTAGAAATAATCACAACCAAACCCCAAAAACAGAAAAAAAATCACACTCAAATTCCAAAATTATGTGTCAGAGAAGGCTATAAAATTAATAAGAGAAGGTACTTGCAGCACTAACAATGCATTGATACAAACAAGTTAAATACTAGAGTTACTATTTGGTAAATATTCACATAAAAATTTGCTTGCCGAACAATTAGCAGCAGATGAGAGTTCTTTACAAGAGAATCCAGAATTTCACAGTACCAAAATTTTGAATATATATTTATTAAAAAAAAAAGCCCTCAAAGTCTGAAAATCTTTGAAACAAGATTCCACTTTTCAAGTGCCAAACTTCAATTCTTCCAAACAAATACTCTCAAGTTCCCTGAAAATTTGCACTACTGGCTATTAAGCTGCAGTATTCAAACAAGGAAAAAAGTAGAGGAAAGAGTCAACAAATGTGCTACCAAACATGCAAACAACAATAGAGAATGATTGGAATATTATCACATAATCAAAAAGGATAAACATGGATTCTTAATCTATGGTTAAAAGCAAAGAATGAACATCATATAAAAAGGAATACCAAAGACTAAAGAAAAAACATCATGTAACAAAGCATACCAAAAACAGACTAAGGAGATAAATACAGGGGACATTACCTTAACAACTGGGCTAGTACCAACTCGAGCATCCCATAATATAAGGCATGAGTCATCACCAACGCTACAGAACTCCTGCGCACTTTAGGAGAGACACAAGCTTGTCAGACATAAAAGGCCACTTCAAAACCCACAAATAACTATTTTAATGCTATTGGTATTCACAAAGAACAGATGATAAATTTTGATAAATTTACAAAAAAAAATCAAAACATAGTAACTAAGTTGAAGTAGCCCAAGCATCAACATTCATCACTAAATCCAAACACTGACACCCATGCCACATGAGAGTCGAAACTTAATGCTGAGACCAAAGAAGGAACTAGTGAATCATCTTATGCGATTAACCAACCATATGCTAGTTACCTGGACGGACAGAATGTCACATCTTCAACTGTATCCTCATGCCCATAGTAGATACCCCGTGGACCAACAGAAGGGCCATCAACAGCTTTGTCGTTACCATCCCCAGGCTTGGGACTTTGTTTAATGATTGATCCACTTGATCCAGCCGATTTAGCGGTCGCTGGATCAGTGGCAGATGAAGTTATATGGTCTTGGATGCTCCACAAAACCACCGACTTGTCCTTACCTGCAAAAATAAAAAAGAAGAAAATTGATAAGATGAAACTCTCATGAAGAGATACCCCTCAGATCCTCAAATGCCAAAAAAGTTCACAGGCACATTGGAATCATAAACGATATTCTATTTGATGCTCATGAAAACTCATTATGTACAGAACAACAAGACAAATCTCAAAAAATAACATGAAAGAAAATGCAGAACTTAGTTAATAAAGCTATTTGAAAAGCTCCATATCCTACTTCCTACATACCCAAGGCATAATTAACTCACTTCAATTCCAGTCAATATTGAAAGGAACCAGTTATTTCATTAACAACAATACATTAAAATAGAAAATTCCCCACCTCCAGAGAGCACATAGGGTTCTGTTGGGCACATTGCAAGAGCGAATTCAGCATTATCCTGATGTCCAGTCAAAATCTGCAGAAAGAACTCCAAGTTAACTTCGTTAAAATTAGGAGTACGAAAAGATATTAGTGATACTTCTTTCAAGAGCGGTGTCACAAGGTCTCCGACAAGAAAATGCTAAAAGAACTGGACTGTAACTAAAATCATATACATACGTATATCTGCAAACAGATTCAACACAAGCTGCGAAAACTTTTCACCTCCATTTCAGTACTTATATGTGTATTTCTGACTTTTTTTTTTTGATAACCCAGGCTCTTGCACTGACCCAGACCATGGGTCCGCCTGACCATGCCCTAAACTAGGGGGTCAGTTGGGTGCCCCACCCCATGATCCATAAGCCAACAAAGGATCAAGCCTGAGACCTTGATACAGCCAAGCACCACATCCCAATCCCCCAACCAAGTGGGCTAGCCCCTTGGGGGCAATTATTCCTGACCTTCCTATTTAAGTTTTCACAATTTCAAGTATTCATATAAAGATTTCAACATCTCAAATGGAAAAATAACAGAAAATTTACTATATATAACAATTAAAATATACCAGATCTGGACGAGAATTGGTGGCTCCAAGAACAGCATGACGGTTTGGTTGAGCTTCAACATCCCAAATGAGAACCTGAATTTCGAAAAGTTCCAGTTATGAAACACATCAAACTTTGTCAAATAAGAAATCCTAGCTATGAAAACCCTTGGTCCAAGAGAACTGAAGAAAAAACAAATGAGAAGAAAGAAAAATTGGCTCTTACATCAGGACTGAATTTTGAAAAGTTCCAGTTATGAAACAAATCAAACTTTGTCAAATAAGAAATCCTAGCTATGAAAACCCTTGGACCAAGAGAACCGAAGAAAAAACAAATGAGAAGAAAGAAAAATTGCCTCTTACATCAGGACTATCTGTGTGTGTGGCCACTATCTTAGTATTCTGTGGAAGTTCCCTGATTCTGTTGACCTGCATATGGACATTCCATGAAGAGATTTAATAATTATTTGGCCTTCCACAATTAAGAAAATTACAGCAGATAAGTAGAAGAACAACCTAACAAATTTGCACACTTTATTAAAAGGCAAAAGTAATAGCTTTCTAGGCTCATTACGTATAATCTACCCTGCATTACACCCATACCTCTCCAGGATGTATGATGGTCTTGTGCTTCTTGACAAAAGGAGATCGCGCCTCTTCATTAAACTGAAACAACAACATAGCAAATGTCCATAGAAACACAAAGAAGGCAACCGAACGAAAAGAAAGTGAAAACAAAACAAAGATAAAGCAAGCACCTGAGAAATGTGCTCGGCAGCAGCGACCCTTGGTTTGACAACCTCACAATTCGCAATCACCAGTGTATTTGGAACGCTGCCGTCAGTCTGGTAACACAACAGAAATAAATAAATAAAATAACCAAAGAAAGATCGCGTTAACAATAACAGAGTATCTGCATGAAGAAACAAACTTGTTCAGAAAGGTAGAGACGTTGGCGATTCTTATAAGTAGCTTTCTCAAGCTGTGGGCCCCATCTGTTTCAAAGAAAAAAGGGAAAAGAAAACCCAAATAAGCCAATTTTTTCACAAGAAAGTTCCTAGAAATTTACAAAACCCTAGAAAGTGAATTACCGGCAAGAGAGAGAAGGCCAAACGAGATTGTGGTTAGCGAGCCAGTCGTAAAGAACGGGAACGAGAGACTTCCAGTGAGTGTACTTGTCGTCTACAGCGTGCTGGTGAGCAGTGCGTTTGGTGCTGGCGGAGTCTTTCATCTTGGGCTCGTCCTTTTTGTCTTCTTTGGGTTTTGGTTTGCGGCCTCGCTTCTTGGGCGCCTGTGGATCCATTTTCAGAGCTTTTCAACTTCTACTCTCCGCGACACTTACAATTTCAAAACAGCCTTTCAATTTCTATTTCAACCAGCGGGACAGGGACCGACTGCTGGTCTGAGGGAGAGGCAGACTGGGAGGGAGACGGATGGTGAAGTAGAAGAATATTGGAGTGCATTGAAAGACCTATATGAAAAGACCATTTTATTTTTCTAATGTAATTTAAGAGCGCAAATATCCATATATCTTTACCAAAAATTATATTAATTTTTTTTTTTATAATTTTTCTCGAAGCTTATAAATTCATTAACTCTGTTAAATGATTGAACAAAATATTAACAAAATGATAATTTTATTCATGAATGTAAAATACTTTTTATTAGTTATTATTTTAAATACTTTGGGGATGTGTTGTTATTTTAGATCGATGGAAACAAATTATAAACTCTTAATTCTTCATAACTAGTTTTTGATATTATTTTTAATTAATATGAACAAACCGTAATGTTTTAAGTTTCCATTAACTGGTTTTATAGTTATTTCAAATGTATTTTGAATAAGGGTGGGATTGCTTTTACTCTAAATATTACTTTGAACATTCTATTATTTCGCATACTCATAGCTTAATTACAAAATAATTAAGTTTTATTTTATACACTCTCTAAAATTTCAAAAATATCCTTCCTTAAACTATTTAAATTACTTAACTTTATTTATTTAAAATAATAATAAAATTATTCAGCACACTATTTTTGAGAGATTTAATGTATACTTACAATAATACAATTAAATTAATTTGTTAAAAAATAATTTAACATAATTTTAGTTATTATTTTTTTTGCTTATTTATGTTCAATGTTGAATTTTGCCCTCAAAATAATTTGCAATGAGAACATAATAATAGAAAGTTTTCCATAAATACTACAAACAAAAAAAAAAGAGAAGGAGAAAAAGAAGGCAGAGATGAAGAAGAATGGCCAAAGCTCAAAAAAAAAAAAAAAATTCTTATGTGATACGTTTTGTTTTGTTTTGTTTTTTAAAAAATAAAAAGTATTACACATATTTCGTAGTCAATTTCTTCTTTCAAAATTCATCTAAATATTAATTACAATGTTGGAAATAAAAATTTTAGGATTTAAGGAATAAGAATTATAAATTAAATTTGGAAATAAAAATTTTAGGATTTAAGGAATAAGAATTATAAATTAAATAATGAGTGTGTTATATAACCATTTAAAGTAATTATATAATATTGATTTATAATAAATTATGGTTAATAGTAATTCACATGATGGGTATTTTCGTAATACATATTTCTTTTATTAAAATTAGAGTATTTAAAGTAATTTTTAAAGTGCAAATAGCCCCATTTTTGGAATAATTATGACTGTTTTTGTTGGTTATTTATTGTTGTTGAAAATTTGTTATTCAAGATGAATTATATGAGCATGGCTCATAATTTTTGTTGTAAATTTGCTAAAAGTTAGCTAGTGTGCTTATTTTGGTGATTTTATATTTTTAAATTAGCCCGTTTGATGGGGTTTATATAATTAATTTTTAGCTATTTTTAGTCCCAATTGTTAAATATAAATTTTTTTTGTCATTTAGTTAAGATTAAATAGTCTTTTTATGTTCATAGGCAAAATAGTTATTTTTTCAATATTATGTAAGCCATGTAACAATGTTAATGGAAAACTGAAAAAGCAATACACTTTGTAAACTTCAGATAGATAACCATAAAAGAAAAGGTTTCGATATATTTTTGATAAAGTGTGAAATATTATGTAATTGGTGGATACTTACCCAATTTAATATTTTGATGCTAGATTTTTTTTTTTACCAAGGATTTGTCAAACAAATGAATTATATTTGTATCTATAATATATTGTTCTAAAGATCTCAACCTCAAAAGTTATAGTAGCTTTTTCTTATCAAATTCGATCATTCAGTGCCCTAAGGAAATTTTTAAGAATTTACCCTAGATATAACCTGATGTTGGGTATTTATATAGATATAACTTCATAATTCATAATTATTAGGATATGCCTTTATAGATGATTGATGTCTAAAATATCCTTAAATTGAAATTTAATATCCAATTACACAATATAACTGTTGAGTAACTCAACTAGAGTTCTTTTTCCTCTTGTCATTGTATTTCTTCTCCTTTGGCTACTATACTTTCAACAAAATTACCTTTGTCAACCCTAACAACTTCGCTTTGATAAGTGGGCGGCATTTTCTATAGTGGCACCTTTTTTCTCCATGGTAAGTGACAACCAACCATTTTCCAATTTTCTTTTAGTTGTTAGTTCTTTGAATGGTTTCTTGAGGATTTTGGGTCAATAGAAAAGGTAGTAGGTATTAATTGGGACAAAAACAAAACAATATTCATAAAATAGTTTAATTAAATTATGATATATTAAGTGTTTGAGAAAATGTCTATTTAAGTTTTGATTACAAGTACAAGCATTTTTTTCAGCTATTTTTTTTTAAACGGTAGCACGACTAATTTAGTTTATCATGTAAGAGTTCCATTTTGTTTTCTTTGTTTTGTATATGCTTGACTGGTAAGGACTATTATATGATTAGTTACTACTCATTTTTTAATCTCTCTTCTTAGAATAATAAATCCTTTGGTGAAAATTATTATCTGTAATCTAAGAATATTTGTACTGTATCACCAAGAATCAGTAATTGAATATGCAGAAGCGTACCTTAATTCAAAATATTTAATTGCTTTTTAGAATTATGTGATTTTCCTTTCAGGTCAAAATGATATCGTGGAGAATTCCTTAACTTTCTCACAACACTCTCTTTAATGATGGGATGTCAAGAGAGAATAAAATGTTACGTGTGACTTGGAGACCATAATTATTTATATGGATAATTTTTCCTATAATTATTAAGTATTCATATTTCAACCTATTATAGAAATAGAAACTACTCTTAAATCTCTACACATTAAAGGTCTACATCCTAATAGATATATTAAGGTCCAAATTATCAAAAATCTTATTGGATCACTCTTAATTGAGTCTAACCTTATACGACAGTTACAATACATAACTATTCACGTATAAGTCTATGTTGGATTAGGATCCAACAATCTCCCATTTGGGTTATATGTGTATTCTTATAATCATGCTTTCAAAAAATAACTGTATATGCTCAACCTTACTGCCATTACCGAAATAAATCTATAATCAATCTAGTTTATGAATCATATTAACATCAGATCAAAGCGGTTTTTATTATAATTATCGTAACTCAACCCATCAATTGTCACTGTGTCAATACAATTGAATGACATAGTTCATAATGTGGATGTGTAGCTTAGAAATATCATGTAATGTGATGTTAATATGTTTGTTTCCAACTGGTTTACCTTAAATCTTAATAAGGCAAAATCATACCAAAATTCGAGAGTGAAAAACCAAAACTTTATTATTGCAGAAAATAATCTTAAATATCCATAATTGAAAATTGTCTATATCATAAGAGCAACTAAAATCACAAAGTTCCTCTGAAATTGAATATTCTTTAGTGAATGACACCATACGAGCAATGTGCTCATGAAATATCTTGGGATTCGCAATCATAGAGTTTGTGTTGACGTGCTATATAGACAATTGTCCACTCTAAACTATTTCTTTAACAATTAGGAATTTGATATCTATAAGCTTCGACTTCGTTTAGCTTCTATTGTTATTAGAATATAGCATTGCTGATTTATTATCATAAAATAACTTTAGTGGTCTATCAATATCATCATTATGTGCACTCCAATGACAAAATTCTATAGTCATATTCCGTGATTAGACGTCTCATAACATACTATAAACCTTACTGCCATTGAAGAAGAGATTATAAAAGACTATTTAGCACTTTTGCAGGAGATAGCTACCCCAAATAGTAGATAGATGTAACATAATGTAGACTTTATACTATCTTGGCATCTAACAAAATAAGTGTTAATATACTTAACAATCTCAAGCCGATTTGACCTCCAATACGTGAGCATGTAGTCTTCTATTTTGTAGGTATCGCAAGACCCATTTGGTTGCTTTCCAATAGTCAATTCCTAGATTAGTTAAATATATGCCTAACATCTTAATAACATATGTGATATTCAGTCACGTACAAACCTGGGCATACATAAGATCTTCTACTATTGATGCATAAAGAATTTTTTAAATATTTTTTCTTAAAATTCTTTTTAGGACATTGATTGAGACTAAACTTTTTTTCTTTAACCATAAGGGCATCATTGGTTTTATAGTGTTGTGTGTTATATTTCTTGACAACTTTTTTGATATAACTCTTTTGTGACCTAAGAATACCTCGGGATCCTGGTATATCTATATGCCTAATTCATAGTTAGAAATGTCTTTCTATAGTGCAATAAGCTTATATCATTACTGGTAAGCAAAATTTCATCCACATATAAAGCTAGAAAAATTACTCGCTCCCACAAAACTTATGGTATATGCAATTATCGACATAATTTATTTCAAAACCAAATGAGATGATCACTTGCTGAAACTTAAAGTACCATTGTCGAAATGCTTACTTAGGCCCATAGATGGATTTCTTGAGTTTACAAACCATATTCTTGGATTCTCCTAACATAAAGTTTTCTAGCTTTACTATTAGATCGTCTCATCAGTGTCACAATTGAGAAAAGTTGTCTTCATATCCATCTAATGTAATTCAAAATCGAAATGCATCACTAATGCTATTATTATTCTGAAGAAGTCTTTTGAAGAAATTGGAGAAAAAATTTCTTTATAGTCAATGTCTTATTTATATTTAAAGTCTTTTGCAACAAGATATGCCTTCTACCTCTCCACACTGCATTTTAAATCTCATTTGATCTTAAATATCTATTTACAACCAATAAGTTTCACACATTTTAGTAATAGGACAAGATCCTATACGTCATTGTCCTTTATAAACTTCATCTTTTCATTTATAGCATCAATTCACTTTTGAAAGTTAGAACCTTACATGGCTTGATAGAAATTGACTGGATCATCTTAAGTCACTCTAATACCCAACTCATATTTTTAGAGAAATATAATATAGTCATCTGACACTGCACTTTTCCTTTCTCTAGTGAATCTCCTTAATGGCATATATTCTTGAAGTGATAGAGTTTGTTTCTCTAGAACAATTTTTTATATGAGATTTTTTTTAACATTATCTTGATCTGTTGTGTTTTAAACAATGTCAGAAATGAGTTCCTGATCAATGCCAATAACACAATAGAAATATTAACATATTCTTTTTAAAAGATAAAGTCTATAGCTGTTTGCCTATGGAAATATCAACATATTTCTTTTAAAAAACAAAGTCATTAGCTGTATTTCTCCTTGCAAACTTGACATCCTTAAAGAACCAATCATTTTTAGACTAAAAAATTGACTTAGTCATATGATAATAAAACTTTCCCCCTGGATCTTTCAAAGTATCTAACAAAATAACAACTCACTATCTTTGAGCCTAGTTTATTTTCATTAGGCTTATAATGCCTTGCCTTAACTAGACATCCCCAAACCTGCAAGTCTTTTAGATTAGGTTTCTTACTTATCCAAAGTTCGTAAGAGATTTTGACAGTCACTTTAGTTGGAACTTTGTTAAGTATATATTCTGTAATCTAATGTGCTTCTCCTTAAAGTAGTTTTGGTAAGGTAGAATGACAAATTACACTTTTTAACATGTTTTTAAGCATCCTGTTCCACTTTCCAACAACACCATTCATAGCAGGCATAGTGCATTGTGGAACGATACTGCATTTCTCAAAAAACTTAGCAAATAGTCTTGGATGTTGTTTATTTATACCATCATATTTGTCATAGTACTCACTACCATGGTTAAATTTAATGCTTTTGATTTTCGCTGAGTTGGTTTTCAACTTTAACCTTAAAATTTTTTAACACATTCAATGATTGTGACTTTTCATAAAGGAAATAGATGTAATCATATCGAAAAAAATCGTCTATGAACATATAAAATATTGTTGACCATTCCAAGCAGCCACAAGGAATAGCCCATAAATATCTGTTTCTATAAGTTCTAAGATGTCCAAAGTCTTATTAGTTTCAAATATCTTTTTATTGGTTTATTTCCCCTTTATACAGTTAACGTAACATTAAAATATATAAAATCTAGAGGTCAAGCATTTTTCTAACACAAATATTTCAATCTTTTGTTTGAATATGTGACCTAATATCTTTTGCCATAATGCAGTTAAATTCTCATTGTTTAATTTTCTCCTTATACCTCGTATACTTAATTGTAGGAATTCATAAAATTAAATAATTGTGTTAATCAAATAAAGATTATCATGATAAGATAAAGAACCAGATCCAACCAATTTTAAATCATGAAATAAATTGAATTTTTGGTTCCTAAATGAATAAGAAAAACTATTTTTGTCTAGAGCAAGAATAGGTTGCACCAGAATCTATCTATCATGTGTGTTTACGTATTGAAGTTAAATTAATCTCATAACAGACCAGATTAAGAAGCATATCTTTTTTATCACGCTATGCGTGATAGTTGGTGTCATACTTCTTCTTATGCCATTAAGCTCCAAAGAAAAAACAATTAGTGCTTTTTGGATTATTTCATTTCTTTTGCTATTTTTTGATGGTGTCATATCTGCAGCTTCCTCATCTTTCTTTCTTTTCTTGTTTTTATCCATATACCTTATTGAAATTAAATTGGTAAAAAACATATGTACTTTTACCTTTTTGCTTTTGACAATCCTATTTTCAATGACTACAAGGAACTCCTTAGCCATAGTTATCATTTTAGTTATAAAGCCCTTGAATGCGTCCAAAATGAATTTGTTCATGATCATCATATAGGATTTGATTTCTCCCACATTTCGATATCCCTCTTATCATTAAGGATACTCTCATCTACAAGAGGTGGGGGAGAATCAACTTTTAAGAGGTTCTTTTGCCACAACTTTAAATGAGAGCTATTTAGTATAAGAATAGAATTGATGTTGGCAATAATATTAGTATGAGTTATAAATGAATAAGAGAAACACAACAAACAAAAGAACCTCAAATAATGGTAAATCCATCCCAAGACACTAGAAACTTTATTAACATTTATCTTTGGATAAAATATTAATTTACAAATGATATTTTAGTGTAGCAATTAAACATTGAAATTAAGAACATGTTAAACAGTAAGTCTTTTTTTGGGTTGATTTATTGTTCACATGGAAAACTAAGTAATCATCATGCGTTCATTGTTGCAAGTGCGAATGCAATACTGTCAAATATGGACCTTCTTTTAGGTTAATCGATTTTTATAGAAATTACATACACGCAACTGTTTTTATTAAAAAAAATTAATTTCCATAAAAACAAATTAATTTATTGACATGTTATTTCAATTAATTCATTTAAAAATATAACATAAATATAATAATATTTGAATTTAAAATTATACCAAAATTATCCAAAAAATAGGTCCAAGTCAAAGTCAACAATCAATGATTAGCCATTGACCGATCAACCGTTGGCAGGGTTGGTGGTGCAACTACTCTGGCTTGAAGGCATCTCTCTATTTCTTTTTTATTTTTTATGTGACTTTTCTTATGAACATCATGGCTCTTCGACACCATCGCCAACCTAGTGGTTGTACCATTGGTGGTAGTAGTTACCACTGATTTAAACTCATAATTTTTATTTTAATTGCTTTTCCTTCAGGCAGTCTACGGCTTGCGTGAATGGTGCAGCTTAACGGTCATGCCTTGCACGGTCAACACCGATAACAATAGTTGCTATTACCGTCTGCCATAAACTTAAACCAACTATATATATATATATATATATATATTATTAATTCTTAAAAAACAAAAATTTAATCATTAATAAAAAATAAATTCGATTGTTAATGATCTAACATTAAGAGGCTTTGATACCACTTATTGGAACAATAAATTTTTTTAGTGAAAAGATCACCTATAATCTAGGAAATCATGTTGCATCACTAAGAATTAATAATCGAACATGTGGAAGCATACCTAAATCTATAATGCTTAGTTGCTCTCTAGAGTTGTATGATTTACCTTTCAGATCAATACATTATCTTAAATAATCCTTTTACTTTCCCATTGCACTTTCTCTAATGATGGAATGTTAGAAGAGAAGATAATGTTACATGTGACTTGGGGACATAACCATTTATATAGATAACTTTTTCCTATTTTCATTAGATATTCTTATTTCAACCCATCATAAAAATAGAAATTACTTTTAAGTCTCTAAAAATTAAAGGCCCACACTTTAATAGATACATTAAAGCCTAAATGATCAAAAACCTTAATAGATAACTTTTACATAAATAACTTTTCCTATTATATGATAATTTGTAACATATAATTATTCATGTATAAGTCTAATATTGGATTAAGAATCCAACACTTCTGTCTCTATGTGTGCATGCTTACCTTGAATATAACCTTTACGCAATGATGATTAAATTTTGTATAAGTTATCTACACTTGCTTTTACGTTTAAGAGTTTATTACCACACTTGATGCTACTTTCTCTATTTTATAGGTGTATGTATATTTACGTGCTTTAAATTTAGGGTGCAATCATGAGTAACATTAGGCTAAAAGTTATAGATCCTCTAATTCGCCTTTCACACAAGAGTTTATTATTGCATTTGATGTTGTTTTCCTTGAGTAACCACCCCTAGACAAATGACACAAAAAACATGATTTTGTATTGAATTTAATAAGTTTTAATTTGACTCAATAAAGGTTCAGTTCCTAATACTTTTAGAAATTAGCTTTTTAACTTTTTCTACTCTACACAATTAAAATGAGAAAATAAAACATACATAGTGAACCTTCAGCCAAATTACTCGACTTAACTCATGTATTTAATATTATACTCGATAAGCATGTCATCACTACAAGAAAATAGGTAATAAATGACGGAAAATAACTGTCATTAAAGGAGGTGTATGATAGACAATTCATTCGTCACACAATATTTTAATGTAAAACACTAATTAAATTAAAATTTGAATTTATTTAAATTTTCGCTCCTTTTTTTAAATTTTTGGCAAAAGATTTAATTATTATTTTATTATTCAATTTTCACGGGACATTATTTTTGATAGAATATATGATGGCATTTTAACCTCATAAAGTTTTTATTTTTTTAAAATTATGTTATAATTATAATTATTGATGAATTCATGTTTACAAATTTAATTAATAAATAAATAAAACAAATATCATCAAAAAAATTAATATTAATTAACATTCATTCAATCCAACAAATTAATTTCAAAAGAAATACATCTAATATCCAATGTGATCACCACTAATACATAATAAAACATCCCAAATTGAGAAAACCACCCCAAAATATAAAATAACAGTTAAATCCCAATCAAACTCTAAGAAAAGTAATAAGAATTTAGGCCACCAAGCCGAGTTACCCAACAAAACTTCTTAATATTAATGCAAGCACTCCAACAACAAGACTTCTGGCAAGACTTCCAACGAAAATTCCAATAACAATACCATTTTCTGATAGCACTCTAAATGAAAATTAAAACTTACAAAGTGACCTGCAAGCTTTCTGTAAACAAAATTGACTCAAACACTAATCATCAGTGCATTTCATGACCACTATAGCCATATGTCATTACTTATTACACTTGGGAGTTATTTTACATAAATTAACTTTCTTCAACTAGGTTGTCAAGATCTATTAGAATTCAATCATTTGATTTATAACATGGTTTATCCGTTCAGCTAGTTTAATGACTAAAATTGTATGGGAATGTGCTAGACTAGTGATCAGGGATGAAATTATATATCTTCCCTTAAAGGGAAAAGTGTAAACTGAATGTGTCTTATTAGACCACTACCCACAATAAGTGAGAGGGATAAGGACAATCAATTTGAAAATGAGAAAAGTTGTTAATCCTATCATCTGCCCTACATTGCTATGGAAGGAATCCCTTTGTACTATTGCATAGTAGTGTAATTTTTATTAATCTAGACTGGCTCAGAAGATAAACTCTCAGTCATAACATAACTTGCATATAGACTACATTGTACATGCAACAGGTTAATACACTACAAAAGCATATTAAAAATAGTTTAGAGAAACAAAACTTTACCTTGATACTAGTAACAGATCTTGGGATTTTCCTAGAAAGCATCAATGCTGAATGGAGAAAGAGATTGTGCCTGAACAAGATATGAATGGAAACATTGATGACAAACTCCAAACAAGGAAACTAATACAAAGTAGGAAGAACATAAGAAATTTACAGCATAATCATAACACAAAAAGTGAAATTGTGAGACCAATAGTACCATTTTCTTACGAGTTAGGGAACAAAAAATCCTTGTAGAACTTCTTTTGCATTAGGGCTTGCATAGCTAAGCTCTGTAAAAAAGCATCCAACCATAGTAAATACAAGAAAAGTAATAAAAAATTCAAGCTTCCTAGCTTGCAAAATAACAAGACAAACAATTACAGCTTTTTAGATTACTTCAATTAATATTTTTTTTATGTTGAGCATGTTAGAGTAACTATAGAGATTGATGAATTTTTATAATTATTTCCTTATATCAAGGAATTTATAATTATTTATCAGTAAGATTTGCAACTATTTATGCAGCTTAATGCACAAATCTGCAAAAGCATGTATTGTTTCTGTTGTTTTATGCACAAAATAGTAGAAACAACAGTTATTTCTTTTGTTCAAAATAGTAGAAATAGCCATTATTTCTACACTTTTAAATAGAAAAAACAGCAGCTATCTTTACACTTTTGAATAACAAAAATGGCAGCCGTTTCTACATTTACTTTTGAATAACAAAAAAAGCAACACAAATGTGCTTGTTGTTTTTATAGTTTTTGGCAAAAATATTTAACTTTTTTTTGTAGTTTTATAACAATAGAAACAAAAAACGAAATTAATGCTATTGTTTCTACAGCTTATTGCACCAAAATCAAGTACTTAAATCAAAATGAGATTGGCTCTAATCAATTCCAATTTTATTGCCCAAATTAATTCACACCAAAGTGAAGGCGTCAATCTAAACCCTACCTATGTATCAACAAAACCCAATTCAATATCAATTAAATCAAGACATATAAATTAACTCATCTCATCAACTAGGGCTTCAAACTAATAAATCATAAAAAAAAAAGAGATTGACTTTAAATCTAATGTTTCAATAATTGAGTATTTTTAAGAAAAGAAACAAGATTGAGTTCAAATCTAGGGCTAATTTCAAATCTAGAGCTAATAGATTTTTTTTTGAAAAAAAAAACTTCAATGAATGAAGAAGAAGAGATTTGTAAATTACCACAACCAAGCTTTCTCCTCTCCTTGATGTCTATGTCAGTAGAGGACTTTGACAAGGTGTTAGAGAAAGAGAGAGGCGATTTGGAAAAAGGTGTGAAATTAAGTTGGGGTTTCAACGGTTGAGCTATCTCAAGTTCCACTAATTGACAACTATGGCTGCTTTTGTTGATCTTTGTCTTCATCTTCGTCTGCAGCTGTAAGGATTGTAAGGGTAGTGAGCGTTTGGGTTTTGAGGGTAGTGAGAGCAAAAACAGAGAGATGATTTAAAAATTTACACTTTTAAGCAAATTTTTATACGATGTTGATAATTTATTAGATGTTGGAGTTACAATACATGAAATGACACAGTTTCATGTAATATTAACAACTCATTTTTTTTATATAGATGATATTTTTTTTTCTAAATTTCAAATAATGCAATAGAATTAAAAATAATAAATAGATTTGGGGTTCATGTTTTTCATTTCATACTTTAGAAATTATATAATGTAATTGTTCACATATTAAGCAACGAATTATAAGTCGACATGTGGCTATGTAAAAAAAAATAATAATGATAAAAATAATTTTGGCACAAAACCATCATTAATTCTTGATAAAAAATAATTCAATCAAATACCATCATTAATCCATGATAAGAATAATTCTATCAGAAGACCATCACTAATCCATGATAGAAAACAATTTTATCACAAAACCATCATGAATCCATGATTGATTGAAAATTCTATCACAAGTCCATCATATTTTTATGATATGAGCCAATTTACCCAGAATCTATCACAAATTGTCTGTCATCTATTATCAGTTTTCTTATGGTGCATGTATTTTTTAACAAAAAAATGAAAAATAAAAACAGAATTGATGATAAATTTGATCTACTTTTTTAATAGGAGATCATATATGCTGTATACATACAAAGAATCTTTTATATTTTATTTAAAGTTGATAGTAGCCAAATTACTCGACTACAGATGTATCATGAATACACTTAATTGCAATCGTGTAATCAATATTAGGATTGGCAATGAGACAGGATGGGACGGGATTTAGTAATCCCGGTCCTATCCCGTATACACAAATAGAATTAAAAAGTCTCATTCCCATCCCTTTATTTCATTTGGGACAAAAATTTATCCTAATCCCGTCCTGTTAAATATCTCGTTCTATTCCATTGTCCCGAACAGTCTCAAATATAATTCAATATAGCAAAAATCTTAAATAAATACAAAGTAGAAAATTATATAATAGTTTTATTTTGACTATTTGTATGTTCGAATATAATTTTATGCTAACATTTTTTAATTGCCTATTTGCTTCAATTGCACATTAATATTAAGACTTACACTATAAAAACTATAGATTTGAACAATAACCAACTTCAGTCATGTTAAAATATCTAGTAATTCAATAATATAATAATAAACTAAAACAACATGGTTGGCGATGAGATGGGACGGAATGAGATTTGTCAATCTCAGTCCTATCTCGTTTATGCAAGTGGGATAAAAAAAATCTCACTCCCATCTCTTTATTTTCTTTTGGGACAAAAATATATCCTAATCCCGTCCCAACGAGAAAAATTGCCATCTCTAATCAATATTGTATGCAATTCGTACATCATGTAATATGTTTGATTGGTTTAATATATTATTATGCAACTTTTAGTCTTATTTATCATATTATTCAAATATCTTTGTATTTTAGCAAATGGAATCAAATTTCAAGGAGTCTAATTATTTTAAAAACAAAGATTTCTAACCGATCGTTACTAAATGAAATTAAAGGCATCAAAAAAATTTATTGGAGGAGAAAAAAATTATTTTCAAGTGTTCTTGCTTTAGTCATTTTTTGGATGTTTAAAGGTTGAAGTTTTCTTCCTAGTTACCCTACAACACAATTTTTTGGAATCTAAGGTCATGAAATCCTTGCAAAACATTTTCTCAACTATAGTTGTTTATTCACTACCACCAATTGTCCTTGATATATAGATGAATTATGTATTTCCATAGCCTTTTCCTTTTTTAGGTTTTGTATCATATATATTTATATATATGATAAAAAATCTTTGGTCATAAAAAGTCACTTAACATTCAACCTAACTTTTTTACTATAGTCATGTAAATTCATAAATTCACTATGGACAAAAAATATAAATTAGCAAAAATGTTCATTAATACAAAAACAACATAAGCTTGAAAATATGTTAGTGTGATAGTTAAGTTTGAAGAGAACACAAATAAATTAAAAGCCATAAATATCGTTCAACAGTGCAATTGCTTTCTTGGTTGATTTGGGCATGTTCAATGACACCTAAGCACATATGGCATTTTCCTTTGTCTTGTTTGTAAACTTACTCCCTTTATATTCGTACCATTAATCTATAATGCTCATTTCATTAAACTTATTCACCATTAAACCAAATAGACACACGTACTAAAGTCATTTTCTTTAATAATATACCAAAAGGAAAATCATACAATAGATTGTAGAATATTTTGCCCATATACATGACTACAATCGAGTAAATAGGTAGCTAGAAAACAAGTTGGTATTCCAAAATAAGTTGGTTGATGTTAAAATGTCATATTTAGTTAAAAAAAAGTATTAATTAAACAAGTACGATGTTAAGGTGTCATAACAACTAGAAAATTCTACATATTAACACAATTATATTTGAGTAAATTGAATAAATACATGATTGCAGTCAAATAAATAGAATGAAACTAAATATGCATTCTAAAGTCGTAAGAATGAAATGAGATTTCAACAAATATGCCAAAAAAAAAATGCATTGTATTAGTTTTCTCATGTAAATGTAATGAAAATATGAGTTATTTTAGTTTTTATCACAAATTGAATAAATACATGATTGCCGTCGAGTAAATAGTATGGAACTAAATATGCATTCTAAAGTAGTAAGAATAAAATGAGATTTCAATAAATATGACATAAAAAACTGCATTGTATTAGTTTTCTCATGCAAATGTAATCAAAATATGAGTTATTTTAGTTTTTATCATAAAGTGAATATACTAAAAAATAAAACATTGATCTATGACAAATTTTTTATGAAAGATATCAATAGGTCACGAGTCTATCATGCAGTAATGACATTTTCATGATATATAAAATATATCACGCCTTCTTGACACATTTATGATTGATAGTGAATAGGCATAAACTAATGATGGATAATGTCATGCTTAATTAATTTAAATTTTAAAAAATTCAAAACGGCATGTCATTTAAATTGTTTAATTTATATGACAAAAAGATTTCATGGACTGAAATGAATTATTTGAAAATTATTTATTTTGAACATGTGATTGATTTATTTATAAAATTTTAAATTGTTTAAAATTTTATTTTTAAAAATTTTCCATTGTTAATTATTTAAAATATTTCTTTAATATATACTTTTTTTTAAGATTGCCATTTTTAATTAATTAAAAAAAATAAAATGCAATAGTTTTGCTTTGGAAACACTATTTCAACACTTAGCGAAATTTGCCAAGTGTTGTAATGATTGAAACTCTTTTTTAATTTAATTATTTAAATTAAAAAATAAATTTCAATCATTTCTTTTGAAACACTGTCTCAACAGTTAGCAAAATTTGCCATGTGTTGCAACGATTGAAAGCCCTTTTTTCTTTTTTTGTTCCCCATCTTCTCAAGCATAGAAGAAGCACCACTACTACAATTTATCTAGTTTAATAGTTAAAGTCAGTTAAATGGCTCATGAGAAGAGTAGGAATCAAAAGCTGATCCAAAGATTCAGTCAAAGGTCGAGCAACGAGTAACCCCGACAATGTTGGGCATAATGCCCACACTTAAACGGTTACCGTATCGACCCTTAACTACTCTACAATTGGTACATTCACCCATGATTCGTTCTACACGTTCCACCAATCCATAAACGTCCATGAATGGAGAAGGATAAGGCACGTTTGGTAGTCTATAAAGCCCTACAAATTCAAATTATGGGGGGAAGATTTTGGGAAACTAAGGGGAAACTCTGCCTCTCTAATTCTAGAATTCTTTCAACTGAATTATTTGATTCTATAAGATCAAAATCTTTTCTTCAAAGACCTATTCTCAAGCCACAGTTGTTGTGACACTGGTTTTTTATAAGACCCGATTATTGACTTGAGTGTCGAAAGGTTTTTATTGGAAGAACATTCAATACCCTCTTATAGTTCCTTATGGTTGCAGGTGTTAATGGTGTGAAGAGTATGTAGTCGTCAATATATATTCCATTGAAATGACAGCGAGTAGTATCGTGCCCCATCAAAATAAATTCAAGTGCTGATGAAGCAACCTGGTCGCCATAACAAACTCAACTAAATTTCTACATTAACATTTCGACATCATCAGTGAGGATAAGACAAAAAGCTAACTCTCATTGAGCAAATTACAAATAAATTAGTGTGTTAATGAAAGACTACAAATATGGATGTTGGATGCAATAATTTCTAGGGAGGAGGATCAAGAGTGAACGAAACAATTACCTTGCATGAGATAGAAAATAAGGCAAAGGACAAAGTAATGTAGGAAAAGATCGAGCATATAGAAAAGCATATGGAAACTCTAACAACTCTGCAAGAGTTGCAGGATGGGCAAAAAAGATTAAATGGAAAAAGCTCAGAATAGAATCAAGACGTTCTAGAATCTAGCAATAGAATTCTGCGTGATGTGCAAGACTTGGGAGCAAGAGGTCGGTGGCATAATGAGCACAACACAGGGAGGAGAGCAGATACAAGCTTTGCAGAAAGAGAGCTAAGGTAACATTTGGGTAAGGCTGAACGTGAACAAGTCGTTATTTAGAATCTTGATCGTGCAGTAGAACTGGAGGAGGAAGTGTGGACATTAACTCAAATCATTAACGAGATGCAAGGCCAAACAAGAGCTCTAAGTTGGAGGATCATGTTGGATATCGAATTTTTACTCTCTATGGAGTTTATGAGCAAAAGAAGAATGGGCGGTATCATCTAATGTTCTACTTATCGTTGATAGCCTTGTAAGTGCTAGTTTGTATATGGTATTGCAAAATTTATGTTACTTATATTAATATTTGATAAAAGTTGTGAATAATATTTAGATGAAGGCTAGATGGAATGCCAAAAAAAGGTGTCTTCAAGATCAGATGGAAGAAATGATTTCCTTGCAAAAACTTTGGGGAAGACCTAAAAAAATGGTCATATGCAAGGGATTGGAAAGTTTGTAACTCCATCTCTTTACTTTGACACTTATGTAATTATGATCCAATAGAAAATGATAGATCAAAGTTAGAGGATCAGCTAGAAAAGCATAATGCAGACATTGAAGAGTTGTGGAAGGAAATTAGAAGGAAACCTAGGCACTTTGGCTAGGCACTTTGGCATTGACTGCTCTAATACACCAATAGTGTGATTACATACATGATGGCAATCTTAAGATAAATGTTGAAGCCACTACAGTTAATGAACAAAAGGTATTGTACAAACTATTTTGTTCTATATTATGATAAAGATAAAAGATGATTAACTTAAATTTCTTATTTCTAAATCATGGAAATGGCCTTATAGACTTCAAAACACAAATTAAAGTCAACAGCAGCATCTCTAAGAAAGAATGGTAGGAATCCAGAGAAGAGAATAGCTCTAATAAGAAAAAGCATAAAATAGCATGGAATATATTAGAAGACTTTAACAAACTCCTCGAGACTTCAAAGAAAAGAAAGGGCAGCTCCAACAAGAAAAGACACAAAACAGCAAACAATAGCTAGAAGATATTAGAAAACTCCTTGAAACTCTAAAGAAAAGAAAGGGCAACCCTAACAAGAAAAGTCTCAAAACAGCAAACACCATACTAGGAGATTTTGGAAAATTCTTCAAACATTAAAGAAGAGAAAAAGTAGCCCCAACAAAAAAAATCCAAAGACAGCAAAGAAAAAAAAAACAATGGACAAATCAAAAGACGAAACTTAAAGATTGTGGTGATCCTAGCCCAATGGTTCCAAGAACAAAGGCTAGGCAAGCAATTGCCCAGCACCAACAAAATGCCATAATGAGTCTAAGATTCAAATTCCTTCTAGGCTTATGTAACATAAAGTTACCTTTAAGTGGAAATTACCTTGCTTATCCACTAGATAATGAGATATCTGAAGGTGAATGTCTAACTCGTATTAAGAGGGATAATTGTTATGCATTAGCTACCATAGAATGGTTAGGCCTTAACCAGATGCATATGTATATGGCATACGTAATTTCTTTTTCATTTCTTTAATTATAAAATCTATTAGAAGTTTACATAAATATTTAATTCTTGTTTATTTGTTGAATATTAATTACTTATATGACAAGATTCTAGTTAATAAGATGGAAAGCCTTTTGGCTTCATGAATCCTGGTCAAGTTAGCCTCAACAAAGTTGAAAATGCACTTAAAATGCATATAATGAGGACACAGCAATTCTTAATTGTTGGGTAAAAGCTCACCCTTCTCCATTGATATTCATTCCTTACAATCTTAGGTAGTTTCATTTCATTAATAAATAAGTTGTTAAATTTTTATTTCTTCTTACAAGTTGTTGCTCAATTATAGAGCCCATTGGATTCTTGTTGTGATCAATATGGTTGCAAAAATTGGATATTTCATGGATCCACAAGGAAAAAATCTAATAGAAGACAATAAAGAGTTGGTAATAAAGTAAGTATATCATCGTTAAATCATTATATAATATTAAGTCTATTACAAACATTTTAGCAGTTCTAATAGTAAGTTTTAAACTCTTAGTGGGATCAACATGTTTGAAGCAACAAGCGGTAAAAAAGGCTACACCCTAAATTAAAATCAATACATATAATACAATTTTTTTCCCTATCATTTGAATTAACTACATGTTATAGCTTTTTAAGTACTTAGATTAAGTTTTATTATTATAGGTTCCAAAATAACTTGGTTTATATGAGTATGGATATTATGTCATGCAATATATGAGAGATATTATTGTTGGTCCTAGTTTATTGTTCGATGCTGGTAGATTTTTAAATATATGGGTGTTAGTGCGCAAGTGTACATAACAAGTAATAAAGTGATGAGTATTGAGTATCATCTCTACAGGGATTGATACTATAAGAGTTGCTACAACAATTAATTATGGTGCAAATTCAATTAAATCAAATCAAATCCTTTTAACAACTAAATTAAAGTAAGTAATCTAAATGACAAAATAAAATGCACTAAACAAATCAATACGCCTCCCACAAGGATGTAATCACTAAGAAGGATGTGGTTGAGTGAATCAACTCACTTAATGGTGTTAAATATTTTTCTGTTACAATACTGTTGCTACAGCAATTACTGCAGCACTAGGCATAGAGATAATGCATCCTCAGCTGTCACCTATTGGAATTCTTATATCTATATACAACCTAACAATGACCGGTTGTCGTGCCACACAAGATATAGCATTAAAAGATCTAAGTTCCTAAATACCCTACAAGGTGAATCCCTATGTCTAGTTCATCACTAGTTTTAAATTAAGCATGACCCTATTCAAATTGAGCTAACCCAACTTAGGAAACCTAATCTAAAACCAAGTATTATTATGATATTATCTACTAAAACAGGCCCTTTTATGCCCTCTCTTAGTTAGTATTACTAAATGAGTGGTCAGTCGAAATAGTGAATTAAATAAAGCATTATCACAATAAAATATTATAGCAATCATGCAACAACACAATAATTCAGTCAATAAACCATCAAGTTTATTTATCACTCAACCATAATTAGATTTATTTCATGATTCTTAACAAAACAGAAACAACAACCATTTCAGCCATCAAATACATCATCATGAATCAAAGAAACAAGAAAGATAAAGATAGGAATGCAAGGCCATTTGTGATTGCTTGATTTCTTCTTCCTCACGCCTACAATCTTTCTTTTCAGCCTGAACTTTTATGTTTCTTTGTTGTTTTCTTTTTCTTTTCTAAGTTTTTCTTGTGAATGACGGCTCTCTCTTTTTTTTTCTTTGTGTGCGCTTCATTTTTATAATTGAAAACTAGGGCGACTGGACGTCTAGGGCACGTATCTTCCATAATTTGAAACTGCAGATCGCATATTTTTTTCTGAGATTTAGGTGAATTTTTTTTCTCTGTTGTTCCAGGATTACTACAGCACTGCACTGTTTCAGACTAACTTCCACTTTTCTGCAGCCAATTTCTTTCCTCATTTTTCCAAGCCCATTGCACAACCTTCCTTCTTTAAATTTGCACTTCCAATTGCCTACAATTTAAGCACATAATCTAAGCATACAATTTATTCTAAAATCACCTAATTTATTAAAAGTAAACTAAAAATAGACAAGTATGCAAAATTAAGCTAAAATGCAACCAACACACATCTTTTACTCTCTAAGTAATCTTGATTTGAGTTCAAAAGTGTTATCAATAACTCTCATTTCATAGAGTTATCACTCAACAATGTAAGTGATATATTTTATGTCCATTTTGGTTAATAATTTATGTCCATCATATTTGTTGTTAAATCATTTAGCCATTAGTAGTTTAACAACAAACCAATTTACACTCAAGCAGAAATAGATGAGGTATGGGTGTGAATGGATGAACTATGTCTAAATGCTCATATAAGGAGAGGAGCTATTTATTATATAATTTGGTTAGTTTGGGTCTATTTTAAGTTTTCATGTTCATTTACTTGGCTATATTAGCTTGGTTTGAGAGCCAATTTTGATGTTAATATAATGTATAATTGTTTTGGGATGAGCTAGTAATTATGCTGAATCAAACTGGTTTGTTTTTGGTGCTTCGCTGATAGAACACTACCTTTTTTAAATTTTGAATGTAATGTCAATATGAGACTACATTTAGTATAATTAAACATTGCATCTAGTTTATCTACTAGAAGTGTGAATCTAGTGGCATTTGGTTTGGTTTATTCAATGTTCTCTGCATTTCACTTGCATTTAATTTCGTTGCATATGTTACTTGCATTTGATGGCAGTATGAGACTGTGTTTGGTTTTGTGACATTTGATGGTAGTTTGGTATGTTGTTGGTGTTGATTCAAGATTGTTCTTGTTGTGCTGATATTAATTCTAAGTGCTTGATTCAGCTAATGTTGCTAGTTTATTAAGATGGTTGATTCAGGTGGTGGTGTTGAGATGGTTGATTTAGGTGGTGTTGCTAGTTGATTTAGCTGATTGATTCGAGATTGATCATTTAAGAATTGTAAATGTTGTGTTGGGAAACAAATTAAGACCTGATGAAGTATTTATTTAACTATAATTGTTGTAGTTATTTTATATTCATAACTGAAATTATAATTTATGAAACTTGTGAATGAATTTGAGAATTATTTTATATAAATATCTATTTATAAAATAATGTAAAGAATATATTTTAATTCCTGCCAAAAAATAATATAAACAAAATTGGAACCAATTTTATTAATTCCTATCAAATAATTAAAATATATTTTATTCACCACCAAATAAATTTCAATTATTCTCTCAAGATTTAATTAAAATAATTAAGTAATTTTATTATAATTAAATGTGTCATGTTTATATGACAAACAACAATCATGAATGGGAAATGTTTATGATAGATATTCGTCATGCGTGAAAATTTTTCATGAAAGTAGTAATGATAAAATCATGATTGAAAATAGGTTATGCCTAACATAACATATGAAAACAGTTATGGTATTTTCTTGACACCAAAATAAATGACGGTCACTCAAATGTCATGCCATAGGAGGTAATAAACGCCATTAAAGACTTTTTTTTTCCTAGTAGTGAAACTAAACCATGTATGAAGAAAATGCATCAAAATCACATAAAGTAAATTGAATCTTTCGAATACCTTGTAGTTAGATGAATATCTAGAAGCATAAAAAAATCTAAACATTATTGTTGTACGCATGTGAGTGTTTTTTAGTATTTTTAATTTAATTTTTCTTGTTTTGTCCATTGGAGGTGAAAATCATTTGAGAAAAGAAAGTGAAAGAGTGGTGGTTTTTATATATCCTCTTTTTAGGGTATTTTAGTCAATAAACTCCCTAAAAGACATACGTAGGTAATTTTAAAGTATGGGATCTCAATAGATAAATACTTTTTTTTTATATATATACTTAACTAAAAACTTGAAGGATTTTGTCTTTGAAAAGATGATTTCAAAACAATCATTGTTTTCTTTGAATTTATGAACCCCGTCTAAGTTTCAAATTTATAGAAATGACCTACCCAATTTTGCAACATTTCAAACTTGCCCTGGTCAAATGCTCAATTCTTTGCAATTGATTAGTTATTTTGATTATATAAACAAGAATTATCCTAGGCTTGGCAAAAAAGCTCAGGCCGACCCAAGCCCAGTTAGGTCTGGCTCAGGCCCGCGAACTATAAGCTTAGCTTGCATGATGGATTTGAGGGTATGAGCTCAAAAATTTAAAACCCATAGATAGTGAGCTTGGTTATAGGCTTAATTTATAAAGCCCAAGCTTGGTCCGAACTTATATTATATAAAGTAAAAAAATTCAAATAAAAAAAGAAAAAGAAAACAAAAAAATTATAAAAAAATTAAAATCTAATACTTGTTTGTTTTTTATATTAGTTTTTTATATTAGTATTTATAGTTTATTATATTGTATTATTAGTATTCTATATGCTAGATAATCATCTATTGCATAATCATTTATAATTTAAGTATTCTTTTTAAGTTTATAGTTTTATACTTTTATTAAAAATTTATTTTAAAAAATTATAAAAGCCCAAAGCTTGCCCAGGTTCGGCCTGCTCATAACTAGATGGGCTTTTATGAGCTTGAGCCTTTTTTGGATACATAGGCCTAGGCCTGGGCTTGCAAAAGCCTAGCCTAGGCCCACAAATAGCCAATCCTAATTTACCCAGCTCTATTAATCGGCTAAATTGAGCGAGACGAGGACGAGTAGAACAAAGAAGGTAGGCCGAGAACTTCGTGCGGTTTGTTGTCGTTCCTCAATACATGGAGCCAAGGAGGCAAGTGAGTGGCAGTTAGGCCCACAAAAAGAATTTCAATAAACCTATAAAAAATGTGATGTTACCGAGGGCTTGTGAGTTCATGAATGGAACCAAACAACTTAACTCTAAATGCATTGACTTACCAAAAATTTATTAAAAAGGTAAAATTTATTAAAAAGGTAATAATTACAAACATTAAACTAAAAGAAATGGCTTTGTTTTTTTTATTTTTATATTGAAAAAAAATATGTATTTAATTATATGCGACATTAGCAATTTCCCCTTACAAAAATTAATATATATCACTTACTCTCTTACTATTTTTATAAAAGCTAATAACTCACTCCTTTTCAAGGGAATTATTGACTACTATTAAAAAATAAGTGGTAGTATCAATTTTAGTAGGAAAGAAACTAATCAATCTCCATAATTGTATTAATAATAAACTATCATACATTATTTTTTCAACCTTTATATCAAGAAATTGTTTTTTTTTATATATTTGATTTAAGCCATTAGCATAACACAATTAACATTCAAGCTGTATGATGATAGCCCCAAAAGAAAACTAATACTTTATTTAGAATTATGATGAGGCGAATTTGAAAACACTGATTGCTAAGTGAAAGTGAACTGATATTTGCATAAACATCAAAACTGAAGGGATTAGGGAATGTATAAATTTCTTTAGCTGCTATGCAATGGATCCATCAGATAGCATGCACTTTCGGCTTGATCAGAACAAGACGATTGACCGCTGACTTAAAAGTTGGGCACTTTCAATATTTCTTAATACAGAGAAATTCTTCTGGAAACCACCTAAGCAATTCATCTAGTGATTGAGAGTCCACATGCCACATGTTAGAAATAAGCACTCAGCCTTATTAATGGAAAATATCCAAATCAAAGCCACCAAAAAATGTATTCAACTAACAATGTCAAACATATCATCCTTTATATATAATCCGGTGCTGATTAAGCAAAATTTTAACGCATTTGAGCATTACGAATTAAACATAAACCCCAGAAGCAAGAAGCAAGAACAAGGACCCAAAACCCTGCAAGAGAAAGATTGTAAATAATAGTTAGCAACTGAACAAAATCCACAATAATCGACTAGCAACAAGCAACGAAACTGAGCCATACCAAGAAGACAGATGCTACCGCTCCTGTTATAAGCTCCTTTGCAAGACTGCGATTTTGCCTAGAAGATGTTGCTTCGTAGCTGCAAAAGATACATAGCACTATCAGCAACCAAAAGCAGGTAAAGAAGATAAACCATGACAAAGTTCAGATGCTTTGAATCTTAAAACTAAAGGACGGGGCCTATCGAGTCTCTAGATTTCCATCGTAAGGCAAATACACAATCACTAAGAAAGAAAGCAATACGTGTGTATAACCAGGATTTTTCAGGAGAAAAAGAATGAAACTTGAAAACGAAAAGATCAGAATTTCAGCTGGATTATTTATTATAGTTAAATCCAAGGCAAAATCAATCCACAAGTTTTGATTACATTGAAAACTTTACATCCTCAAACTTCTCAGCCCTATGGCTATGATCACCTTGAAAATGGTGAAAGAAAAGGCAGATATCAAAAGCTGAAGCCAAATGATCCAATAACTTTAAACAGGGTAGATAACCAGATCATTTTTTGCATACTTGCATAGCGACAAAAAGTAATAAAACAAATGATCTAATATCTCAAATAGTTAAATGAACTTAAGGCAAAGACTACATACTCTTAAAAAGAGGAATTACAATTATAACAGCTCACAAGAGAACTATAAGTTGAAGCACCAGACAGTAAAACTTCACAAGGAAACAGAGAGATTTACAGTTGACGAAGCATGTGTGGCAGTATTAAATGCTATATATCTTCTATAAGAGTAATTACACGAACAACAAAGCTATAAACATACATATATAAATTGGCACTAGAAGCTTAATTAGTCATAGGAGGACAATTTGAATAAGTAAATGGCATCTCAGAAGATGTAATTTATCCCCATGAATACATCCTAATCACTAAGAAAATCACATGAACCAGGGAAAATGTGATGACTGATGACACTGAAATGCGTCAACAAGTAATTCAATGATAATAGATTCAATATCGATTAAGAACAACATGAGAAAGCGACTTAGGCTGATATAGCTATGTCAGAAAGAAATTATCATATACTAATGATTCAGACTGAAGTTCCTACAAAATAATGTGAATGCAGGCCAACAAATGTGCAGTCCCTGATCCCCAACTCTCATACTATATATATAAAAATAAGAAATTTAAAAAAAAAAAAAAGAAGTAAACCAGGTGACCACTTACACAAGATCATCAAACAAAATCACCACAATCCCATTACACTCACTGCTTAAACTCAGTTTAGTTGTTCTGGGTAACGGACCGTTTTTTATTTACAAAATTAAGAACTTACATACCTGATCTGATGGCAAACCTTATGTTATGAGTCTTAGGACTATCCCTGTGAAATTTTTCCAATGTCCTAATTCATTAAGGAGCGTGAATTTGATAAGCACCCAATCAGAAATCTCGATTCAAAATAACATAAATTCATAATAATTAATTCCAAACGTTTCTTCTAACACAAAGATTAACTTCAAATTCAATCATTAAATTACCAGTCAAACTAGATCTGCACAGCATATAACTCATAATGTTCCCTTTTCATTAATTTTTTTTCAAAAATTCAATTGAAAATTTTGGAATTCAGAAGCAACCAACAAAAAACAAAATAATAATTCAAGAAAAATGGAGGGAGATCTGATAGGGAGGTTACATAAAGAAAGAAGCAGTGACGAAGAGACCAATGGCGAGCATAAATATGGATAGGGTCGGATACCACGCGGCCGGCACTGGACTTGTAATCGGCTTTGGAGCCTTCAAATTTCAAAAGAAAAAAAAATCGAATTAAACAGAAATGGCATCATCAGAACATTTTTTTAAGAATTTTTTTTTTTAAAAAAATTTAGAAATAGTTTCAATTGTCAATTGAGAGGGCTTACCATCTGAGACGTTTGGTTAGCAAGATGGATCCCCTGCTTCGGCTTCGGCTTCTTTCCTTACTCTCTGCTTTCGACTTGACTCTTGAGTCTTTGACTTGAGTTAACGCGAGGGCAAGAACAGAGAGGTTTTGTAATTCTGAGGAGTTTTATGTCATTGGACGTTTCTATTTGGTGCTCCGACAGCACAGTTAAGCTCGTGCTCTCTCGTCTGGTTGCCGTTGATGCTCTGCGTTAATTTTATTTAGGGAAGTTGTCAATTTTCTCCCAAAAATTAATATATATCATTACCCTCTAATAGTCAATAATTTTTTTACTTGCATAATTTTATATTATTATTTTTATTTTTAAATCCACTTTTTTCATATTTTTATAAAATTAAATAAATTATATGAATGGAAATTAAAATAAAAATAAGCATTAAAAATAAAAAATACATGTTTTTTATATGAATAAAAAATTAATAATTAGATTTTTTGTGATTTTTGTTATTTCATATATTTATTATAAGAAAATATTCATAAAATAACAAAAAATATAAGAAAAATTATTTTTATTATTAATTTTTTATTCACATTAAAACATATATTTTTTGTTTTAAATATTTTTTTATTTTAATTTTTATTCATATGATTTATTTAATTTATAATAAATATGAATAAAATTGTATTTAAAAAATAAGAGTAATATTATAAAATTATGTTGCCGTAGGTATTTTTGGCTATTATAAAAAAAATATTGTAATAAATGGTGTATATTAATTTTAGTAGAAGAAATTGACAATCTACCTTTTATTTATTTATTTATTTACATTTAAGAGTTTGTATAAGTTGCTTTCTTTTTTCTTTTTTTTCCCCTCATTTGATAAGCATTTTTTTAATTTTTTCAGTTTTTTTAAACTAATTATTTAGTTAATTTTTTTAAAGAAGAAAAGGAGGGGTGGGCAAGCCTAAATCTATTTTTACCTCCCTCCCCACCCTCAAGGTTCAAACCCAAGTCCACACAAATGAAAGGCGATAAATTACACTACCAATCAACTCGGCTACGCTAGGCCTAATTATTTAGTTAATTATATGCAGTGTATTAAAAATAAATAAATAAATAAAATATACAATAAGAAATAATTAAAACAAACCCTAAATATCATTTTATACTAATTGCTTATTATCGTGTTTGTGTCATATCACCTTAGAGTTGTTTTAAATTTGGGCTAACACAAATTTAATCTACTTCTTATGGTGCCAAGATTTTGAACAATAACCTAACTAATTTTTTTTAATCGCAATATAACGGTGTCATCCATTTAACAAAATTTTATATTTTTTTATAAAAAATAAAAATTTTATCATGATTTGTTTCATTTTTTTTCTAAAAAATTGCAATATTGCCAGCTTAAACTCTAATTGATTTTTTCTTCTTTTTTTTTTTTTCAAATAGAAATAGATAATTCTCTAATCATAAGATAGCAGGTTCAGTTTCTCCACGGAAGAAAATGGCCATAACTCCTGAAAATTTACTGCTGTAAAATGTAATGCACAGACTAATATTATGACACGTTACACTCTGTACATTTAAGTAACAAAAGAATTTCCTTCGCTCTGTCAACACATGGCGGATTGGCCGTGACTAAAATCATCACTGTTATTGTTTCCACACCTCAGCCAATTGAACTGTCTTTTGAGACCAGCCCTTGTCATCAATTTGACATTTATTAATGTTAATCCAGTTTCCACCTTGGACTCATGTATGAACAAGTCTGCAGTTCCATCCAACTTGCTCGCTGTCCAGTTCCGTGCTGCAGGACCTAATTACTGCTGCCGGTTAATTTGATAATAAATGTTCTGAGGAAGGAAAACAATCTACACAAAAGGGTATTTTAAGCAGTCAATATGAGCCTGGCCGTAAGCTGAACACAGAACCGTGCTCACTATCACTTCCCCCCATCAGTCTTCTCATTTGTTGCCAGAACCGTCTGCCCCTACCTGTTCTCAATGGACCTGAGCTTGAGTATCTCCTAAACGACTCAGACTCCTCCTTCCCAGATCTTGCTGATGAGCTGAATAAATACGATACTGACAGTCTCCTCTCTGTATCAAGTTCCAGATCATAGTTCGGAACTGAATAAGGTCTTTGCAAAGGATCCGGCAATTGTCCTGAGCCAGTACTGCCCTTTGAGTGTAAATCAATGGACATATCATCTTGGCTAGAACTTGCTGAACCCACTTCTTTTGCTTCATCACACTCATTACACACTAATTTTAAGGCCTGCACAACTTCACCCATGAAAGGACGGTGTTGTACCTCGGGTTGTACGCACATTGAAGCAATAGCTGCTACTTTGGCTACACTATCAAAAGGGACATCACTCCGTAGAGATGGATCTATAATTTTTTCCAACCCTTCTCTGCTTGTGAGGAGTGGACGAGCCCAAGCAACCAGATTCTCTTGACCGGGAGGCTGAGTCATATCCACAGGTTTTCTACCAGACAGGAGCTCAAGAATGACTACACCATAGCTGTAAACGTCACTTTTCACAAGCAGATGCCCAGTCATTGCATACTCGGGAGCGACATACCTGGATTAAATTATTTGTTAAGAACTCACATTTTAAAATAATCAAAGCATTAACAGAACCCCCAGGAAAAAACACAAAATGTAGCAGTTGGAACCAACCTCAGCATCGGCTTTTATTTTACCTATATTATGGTTTCAATTTTTTTTTCACTGTTTAATGTGGTTGGAGATTTTATTATTGCTTTCGGGTTTTAGTTTGTAAGTTGGGGCCAAAGCTCAAGAAGAGAAGATGATTTACGAGACAAGAAAAAAAATTAAATAGCTCTGAATTCATCCTCTCCTAAAGCCACTCTTCTACAAAATTGAAGCATGGAAGTTCAATAACCTTGCACTAAAGCGTGCACAAGCTATTCTAAAAGGCATATTACACTAATTTGTCTGATGTTCAGCCACACATCTCTTCTCTTCCAAAAGGTTACTGTAACGTTAAAATTACTCTATCTCAATTAAGCAGAATATTTTATTTTTTTCCTCTCCTCATAAAACCAAAAATTTTAATACATGACTTGGCTATTTCAACAATCCACTGTGTTCAATAATCTAGGAAATAACCTTGAATTGATAAAACCTCTTCCCCGCAATGGTATTACCTACAAGCATGCAACTTAACAACTAAACTCAGTAACAAAAAGATAAAGATTGACCAAGTTGTTTTTTCTTTCTTAAATAATAATTTTAGGCTGTACGTTAAATTACTTATTTATCAAGTCCAGGAGGAGAGCATATGAATACTTTTAAGGGTAAAATTATATTTTCATTCAAGTCTAAGCATCAGGAAAGTATCTGTATTGGTCAAGACAGTCAACAGGAAAAGTTTACAGCATTGGTTAATGCCTGCAGGTCGCGATGACTATTTTCAAAACCATGGGACATGATTTGAACTAACTCAAAACCGTCGTTGACACATACTATGGTGGCAGTTGAAGATGGCCACTTGCTATATAAGATGGCTGCCAAATAGCAAAAGTCTGGGTGGGGTCATAAATTTCACCAATGTTATTTCACCATTTTGATAAAGGGGTGATGTGACAATGAGAACTTCCTCATTTTTTTCCAGTTTCTTTCAAAAGCCACTTACTGCAAAAAAAAGTTCTAGGTATTTTAAGATGAGTCCCCAAATCCTTGACATAGCAATTTCTACAGTGCTGATTGATTTAGCTTATAGGCAGTCACTAAAGGTGCCAAGCAAGCACTTGAGTCTGCTCTAAAAAATTATAATTCCTTCTGACAAGCATGAATGTATATCAAACCTTTCAAGATTGATATATTTTCATACCATCACCAATGCAATTTTCCACATTGCAATGGCATGGGTGATATGATGAGTTGAATATTAAGAGGGAGAAGGTCTCATACCCAAATGTACCCATGACACGTGTCGATATGTGTCTGCTTTCCTCATCCATGGCAGATCGAGCCAAACCAAAGTCAGATACTTTTGGAGTGAAATCATGTTCCAACAAGATGTTGCTGGACTTAAAGTCCCTGTGTATGACGCGAGGGCTTGAATCCTCATGCAAATAAGCTAAAGCACGAGCGGCACCAAGTGCTATCTTTAGCCGGGCATCCCAGCCAAGAGGAGCGGATTCCTTGTCTACTCCTGATAACAAAGCAAAACTAACGTCAACAAGAGAATTTAACAGGGAATCAAGCATTCATTTATCCTGAAACAACTACCATGTAAATGAGATTCAACACTGCCATTTGGAATGAGTTCATAAACCAAGCAGCGGGCCTGCTCTTCAATACATATGCCAATCAACTTCACCAAATTTCTATGATGCAGGCGGCTTAGCATTTCAACTTCAGCCAAGAACTCCCGGCCTCCTTGCTGATCGACTCTCTTTAAAACTTTGACAGCCACTTTAGTTCCATCTTCAAGACCACCACTATAAACAAGCCCAAAACCACCTTCCCCAAGTATTCTTGAAGCATCAAAATTACCAGTGGCTTTCTCTATTTCACTAGCACTAAAGGTCTTAGCAGACCCTGTATAAGTTGCAATGCTAGATCCAAATGACAAGGAAGTGGAATCAAGACCACTGCCGACCATTGACCCCACAGCACCTGAAAATTTAAGTGCTTTTATATCAACAGAAGGAAGTCAAAAATAGAAGCACTGCTTGCGGATGGACAAGATTCAGAACAATTATACAGTTAAGACAATGACAATAGAACAAGATCAGAACAATTATACATTAATGCATATGAAATATATTGATCGTGTTAGCAGAAAATACTGATAACTAGTTTATTATCTTCCATGTATGCCCACCATGCTTTATTAGATGAGAACATCTAGCCAGATTCATTATATGGAGCAGTTTATGGTGAAAGATTAATGTTAAATATTTAGAATCATCTTGAGAAATCAACTTATGGAAGACCCAGTCAATACCAACCGCAAAAATTGCACCTGGCTGTAAAAATTATTGCTACCTGATGGTTTTACATGAGATGGTTGCAAAGATTGCGGCACTGCTTCTGCTTGACAAGCATGACTTTTACATTTGAACAATAAAACCCAAGCAGCTGCTGAACATAAGACAACAGCTACAAAGGCTGACAGAACGACAATAGCAATCATGCCACCACTAAGCCCATATTTCTGCCGCCTCTTTGGCACATCAACCCCTTCAGGCTTTGTTGCCCTTCCATTATTTCCAGAATATGGCCCATCATCAATTATACCAATACTTGAAGATGCTGAAGGCGGAGATGGAGGTAAACCTATAGATGCAGTATTTCTATGTAAATACCCTGGTATGATTCACAAAAATAATTTTGAAAGGAGATAACCAAGACAGTGAATATTATCATACCAGGATAGCGCACATATAATACTTCATAATCACCAAAGTATGAAGATTTTATAACAACTTGTTTATGCCAAAATCTTTGATAAGTTAAAAATGCTGTGGTATTATCAAACTTTTCTCCAAGGGGTACCAAGTCTATAAGGACAACTGTCTTATCAGGTTGTTCTGCAGCATTGGCTCCAATAATTCTTACTTGACTCTGTTTCATAAAAACCCCAGCCGCAATTTCCCCTGCTAGCTCTGAGACCAAAGGAAAGAAAGTATACAGTGCAACACTAAGGCGTAGTCCAACTTGCATGGGCCAGACACAGCCACATGGTGAGCCAGGTGGAGTATTTGTATATGGCTCTGTGCAAATAGTTGTCGAACAATCTACAAAAACAATCAACCATTGCATTATACCTTACTAAGTCAAAGAATATTATAGGACAATGAAAAAGAAGATACTCTAGGAACCCCAGAGATAAAGAGAACCTAGCATTACATACCTGCATTAGGAGGGGGAGGAGGAAATGCTCGAATGGGTGGCAGGACAGGTGTTTTTGGACTCTTTGTTGAAGAATCACTTGGAGAAATTTTAGGGGGTAAAAGAGGCACTTCGAAACGCAAACATATCCCAAGGTAAGCCGTTGAGTGGGCAACAAATGAAATAAGAAATTTTGATATAAAATGTAGCTGTACAATAAAATTAAAAGGGAGAGTGATGCGAGCTTTCTCACATTCAGTCTGGCCAGATGCACCCGTTGGAGATGGTGAAGGAGAAGTTGGCACATGACTCACTGGTGTTGGAAGGGGAAAATGGGATGGGGAAACTGAAAGCCACAAGGAGTGATAATGTGAAGAGTTAAAATACCATTCATTTCACTGCTAAAGCTCTGGTCTGAATGAGTATTAATGGCATTAACCATTCTGGTACCTGAATTAAGGGGTGGAGGGGCATGGTGTCTTTTCCTGCTTGTAGGAATAAATGATGGAGGAACTACTGGACCTATATAAAAAATAAAATGGAAAATAGGATATTCATTAAAGAACATAATAACTCATAATGAGATATCAGCTTGGAACATGCCTCAGGTATAAACTTTAGACCTTGATGTATGGAAGTGGTAGGAGAAATAAAATATGATGGAGCAGGAGAGCTGGCAATTTTGTTCCTTACATCACGATGCTTAGGAAATGAGGCCAAAGGTGAGGACACAGGAATATCATTCCCATTATTTTGAGAAGGCTTAGGAGAAGAAAGCGGTGGAAGAGGAGAATGATTAGAGTGCCTCATGTACTTGTGTGTAGAAGGTGCTGGAGCAGAAAAAGAACCTTTTAAGTATATCAAGAGAATCTCTGCTGTCTTCATTATAATACTTCATGTCGGTTACTTGGCCAAATTCGTCAGAGTTATGAAGTATACCTTTTGACGGGGAATGGTTCACAGGTGGTGGCATTGGTATGTCATATGAAGGTTCGGCTACAGGTATTCCAACCCTGTTCCCGTCAACACTTGAGGGTGGGGTTGATGGAGGTACATCAGGATCTGCAATTTCATACATAGACCAACCAAAAGAAAATTCATCAGTGTATAGAGCTTTTATGAATATGGAAATGTCACCACTGATATTTAACTACTGATTAGTATTTACAAGAACATATTGGATACACAAAAGATACTCATAAATGTGTATTTTCCAAAAGATGAGGAAAGAATACAAAAGGGGGGGGGGGGGGGGGGAGAGAGAACAAAACAGAACAAATCACGTTCTTTTTCATTCAACAGTTGTACCGCCAAACAAGCAGTTGTAACTAATAACAGGTGTATAGCGCCACCTATGCTGCTCAACTACCATGTTAATCATAACATTTACAATGATCTGTGACATGTTATCAAATCTTCACAGTGAAGATACAGAGAGGACACTTTTCAAACCAAGCTGTGATTCCTCAAGGCAAAGCAGTTTAGAAAGACAGATGGAAGGAACGTGGTTGTGTGGAGTTAAGCACTTCATTAAACCATCAAAACCTCCTTCATTTGAAACTTAAGTGTCTATCCTCAACCAAGACATGAAGATGTCGAATCCTCTCAAATCAGTGGAACTAACTTTGAAAATATCAATAAAATGATCCCAAAAGTAGTACCTGGTAATGCAGAGGGGGGTTCTCCTTGCACAACTGGGTGGACAGCTGGTGGGGTTTGTGGCAGTTTCCTAGCTGTTGAAGAAGATGGTACTTCATTGAAAGAAGAAGATAAAACCAGTTCCACTTTAAATGGTCTCATTGGTAGAAGCTTCAAAGAAAAGTATAAATATATTAAGGCATACCGGGTGATGCGGAAGGTGCTCCTCCCGGAATGATTGGGCGGACGACTGGGGACTTCTGTCGTGAGTTCCCTGGTGGAAATGCAACTATGTGATGTTTCAGAAACAGATGAAAACAGAAGCCAGATCAAAACGATATCTACTAGAAATTTCATGATAATGTAACCATATAATATCATTAAACCTGGAGCAATTGGCTCAGTGATGGGAGCCCCTCTATTTGATGCATTTCTTTTCTGAGCAACTGGTGGCAAAGGTCCCGGCATGCTTGGGTAAATGGCAGGTGAATGTTGGTGAAAATTCCCCCGAGGAGTTGCAACTGAAGTAGACAATAAATAAGAAAAATCTGATCTCAGAAAAAGTAAAATTCAAACTTGCTAAAGAGCATAACAAAACGCTAACCAGTCCAGTACCTGGAGCATTGGGAAGTGAGATCGGACTCTTGCTGACAGGCGCCTTCCCTGGAGAAGCACTTGGTAGCACGGGAACAAACAAAGGTGGAGGAGCTGTATTAGATGGATGTGATGCAGGCGGAAGAGCTGTATTAGATGAATGTGATGCACGCGGAGGAACTGTTTTAGATGCATGTGATGCAGGCGGAAGAGCTTTAGATGGATGTGACGCAGGCGGAAGAACTGTACTAGATGGATGTGATGCAGGTGGAGGAGCTGTACTAGATGGATGTGATGCAGGCGGAGTAGCTGTACTAGATGGATGTGATGGAGGCCGAGGAGCTGTATTAGATAGATGTGAGGCAGGCGGAGAAGCTGTATTAGATGGATGTGATGCAGGTGGAGGAGCTGTATTAGATGGAGGTGATGCAGGCGAAAGAGCTTTGCTAGACGGAGGTGATGCCAGAGGACTAGTTGGGATCAAAGATGGTGGAGGGGGCACATTGACTGGTGGAGGAGCTGTAATAGTTGGAGGTGACGCCACTGGGGTGGTTGGGATCAAAGATGGTTGAGGGGCCATATTGACAGGTCGAGGAGTTGTAATAGATGGAGGTGACACCAAAGGGGTAGTTGGGATCAAAGATGGTGGAGGGGCCATATCAAATGGAGCTAATACTGCCGATGATGGTGCTGATACTGCTGGTGTACTCAGTGAAAAGGATGGTATATTTACAGGTGGAGGAGCAGAATATGTTGACAATTCTATGGGGGAGAAGAATGGTGAGTGTCCTCCTATAAGATGGGGCTTTGGGGTGAATGTTACTAGTAGTCTCAGAGGTAGAGAGTGTCCTCCTATAATTGCTGGAGAGGGTGGGATTCCATACCCTGAACAAAGTAAATGTTTTAGCATAAAAAACATAAAAGCTGTTAACAATTGAGACTTATTAATTTTATTATCTAAACAATCCACTAAAATATTTACTTAGGGGTTTTCTGCCCGCATCATAAAACCAGGACACATGAGCTTAATCATTTGATTAAAGCATTCATTATATGTTTCACCAGAAAGGACTAATTTCTGGTTAATGATTGTACTCACTACTCGCATAAGAGAATTTGGAACCATCAGCAATCTGTGTCCAGTTCTTAGATAATTATTTCAAAGGAGAGAAGGAAAAAAACTTAGAAACTAGCCTGCACACAGGATTTGACGAAGATCAGATACAAAGCCACTTATCAAAGGTGCCTAAACTTAAAACCTTCTTAATCACGTAATGAGAATGCTTGAGGCAGCCATAAACATACTATAAGCAGTATGTACATAATAAAAAGCATTTTTTTTTCCAGAAAAAGCCTTAGCAGAAATCATTCCCAAATGCAGCCTAAGCCGAGCTGCAGGCAGGATAGGTTATGCTAAATAAAGTTACTATTTGAACACTAATCATGCTAAATAAAATTACTATTTGAACGCTAAGTGTTACAAATAAAATAGATCAGTAAAACATTGGCTGTAGGTACACTCAGAAAAAGTTGTATACCAATTTACAACCACAATCCTCTGGTCTTAAAACTGAATCCAGGCAAATTCTGCAATCTGATTTTATCAGACATTGACATTCTCAGATAATGGAAATGCCAGAGTTCAAATCACTCACATTAATTCTTAATTGTCCACCTATACTCATTGAATCAGTGAAACCAAGAATTTGATCACAATACTGACACTGAACAAACGCGTTCAGCTTCTCCACATTTCTGGTCTTATAAATAACACAGGAGAATTCACATCAATCCAGATCATGCAATCACTGATATAACACAAAAATGATGAATCTTTACAAAAAAAAATCATATCGTTTTACTGACTGGGTATAATCAAATAATCATTTAACAAATGAAGCACGAAAAAAGATAAACTTACCTGCGGATCCTTGAACAGTGAAAGCAAAACCAATGACACATAGCTTAACCAGCTGAAGAATCACTGGCATAACCATCCCCATCACTATCCCATAAAACCAAATCTCAAAACCAACCCCTCAATGATGATAAACAAGTAATAACATTTTTTTAAAAAAAATAAAGATAATGGAATAGAAAATAGAATTCTAAATTAAGGCACTGGCTGATAGCTTGAAGGGAAGAAACAATAACAGACATGTCACATTAACAAATACCCACAAAAAGTAAAAGAAAAGCAATGACAAGGCAGTTTAAGGGCAAACCCAGAAGGAAAAATAAAAAAATAAAATAAAATAAAATTTAAGTTTGGTGAGAAGAACCATAGCTATGCTTAATTATTATTGTTTAATGCTCTCCCCAGAACTTAAATTCTCAACTTTGTACCGGGAAAAAAAAGACGGAGAGATTATTGTTATTTTCATGGATGCTGTACAAACTCAAAACTGAAAATACGAGTGCTATTGATACTGAAAACACAACTAAGACTGACACAAAGACAATAATATAGCTTAAGAGTTAAGTGTGACTGTAAAACAGAAGACAAGTACAGTAACCACGTAAGTAACAGACTCCCAGGGTCACAGAGAGATTCTTTTGGTTAATTTAGATTTATGCATAAAGTGGATAATTTATTGGGAAATTATTGGACCCAATTAATATTACGTAGGGGGTTAAAAAAATTATTGGGATTTTAATTATAATTATTTTAATTTTATTTAGTTGGGTTGCTTGTGCATGACGACTTTTTTTAAAAAAATTTCTTGCAGATTTTCAGTTGATTCTGTTGGCCAATTTGAGATTAGTGATCGTTTGAGAGAGAGAGAGAGAGAGAGAGCTGTGGGCATATGTCCAGATTAAATAATTTGACAATTGACACATCACTATTAGTCCTTTATTTTAATGATAATTAGCTTTTTGAAAAAAAAAAGCCATGATTTTTTTAGCATATATATTTTTAGCATATTCTAAAATGTGGTTTTGGCATCGGTATCAGACAATGATGGACGGTGATGTCTTTTTGGAGTTTTAGGTCATTTCATTTGTTAAATCGTTTCATATTTTTCAATTGAAGGGGTTTAGAAGAAAGGAAAATTATTCAGGGTAATTTTATTTATGGGTCCATTTGTCCATCACACAATTGAAAATATACATATTTTTTTAAAACAAAAATCTAATTGATGAAGATTTAGCTCATATATTTTCTTTAATAACAAAAATTAAGATTAATATTCCATTCCATTTGGAATTGGTTTATTATTAAAAAAAATTACTTTTTTAGAATTGTTGGAATCTAAAAATGAGTCTGTTTGTATGAGATTTTGATAGGCTGTCAAATAATGTATAAGATTTTGATAAATTGTCAAAAAATCATTTAGTTAGGAATTTTTCCTATAATTTTGTTGACAATCGATCATTTAGTTAAGAATCTACCCTATAATTTTGTTGATTATCATTTGTATGATGGTTGTAGGTGTATCAATTTAAAATAATAACCCTAACAACCGTAATCCTACATATAAACGGTGCGTTAATATGTTAATTAATGCACTAAAGTTTTGAATTTGAATTTTAGCACAATTTCTTATCCATTGATCTTATACAATCAAATAATAAAAACTTAATGTCAAAAAGTAGAATTTAATGTTTCTATTTCGAACTACTGGATTTGCATTAGATCAATGTATTAGAAATTGTGTCAAAATTTAAAGTTAAAAAATACTCACCCCTGCATTAGTAGATTTTTTAAAAAATAACTTCAAAGAGAAACGTGCTCCCGTTCAGGGCTCAAATTCATGCGCCCAAGCATTTCGAGGGCGTGTGTGCCACCGGACAATTACTGCTTGAGAAACAATGTTAAACACAAACATATAACATATTTTAAATTTTTGATTCTTTTCTGAAATTTTCAAAACTTTTCTTTTGTTTTTTTTTCTTGAAATATAAATATTTGACCTTTTCAGAAGTAATTAAAATAATTCTATGATTTCGTACCTTGCGTTATCATATGAAATTTTGGGTGGAGATAATTCCACCAGGTTATTTGTGTAATCCTATTCCATTTCTAAAAAATATTTACAATAAATGCACGTTATTTTTAATATATACAAATTAACAAAATTTTTTGCATAATTAATCAAGTAAATCATTCTTATTTTTTCTACTTAGTTTTTTTTTTTACTATTAAGGTTGCTCTAATATAACTTTTATTTAAATTATTTTATCTTTATGATATAAAATGACTAATTACCCATAGAAACATGTATTTTTGTATCTAATACTTTCGGTACTTAATTTTGTGAGTTAAATTAATTTTTTAAATGAAGTCTAATAATTTTTAATATTTTACATGTAAATGACATAAATTTGACATCTTAATAATTTAAATGAGTGTTGGCTTATAAAAGCAATACATTAATTTAATTAAAGGTTAATAATCATAATAATAAGTAGAATTGACCATTTAAAAATAATGAATTTTGTATAAAATGAAAAAGTTGAAGTTAAAGAAAGTTTTTGGTACGTTTACCTTTTGAGAATAATAAAAAAAATCTAAGTCACAAAAAATAAATTAAGATTTTAAGAAATATTTAATTGATTAATTCTTTAAAATTATTCTTTATTTGAAATTTTAAAAAATAATGTGAATTTTTTTAAATTATATTTTCAGAAGTGAGGTAGATTTACAAAATTTATGAGGTAGAAATATCACCATCCGAAATTTTTAGGGTTAATGCTCATTTAGTACTTATATTTCAATCTATGTGCCTATTTTGTCCCGATATTTTCAAAAATACCTTAAAATACTCATGCGCTTAAAAATGCTATATTATTACCCTTACTTTTTCTTTCATTTTATAATTATACCCTTTCACCAATATTCTTGACAATAATTAATTTATCTACAAAAAGTAATTAACATATAAATATCAGTGTGAAAGAATTAATATTTTTTGTTCATGTGCAACAATCTTACTAATAATTATTTTATAAAAAATTAATTTACCAAATTAATCCTAAAAGTAAAATGATAATATAGATAAATTATCATTTTTTTTCTTTTATTCATATTCTCAATAATATTGTTGCAAAAGTATTATTGTAAAATGAACAAAAAAATAAGGGCAGAAATATAACACATTTAACAACAAGGGCACCTTCATGTATTTTTTCAAATACATGTACTAAATGAGTAGTTAACTTAAAATATAAGGATTAAACGAGTATTTACTCAAAATCTTTTGTCAAACAACAATAAATCTTATTAATAAATAAAACATAATAGTTATATTATAATCTACAAGCTTATGTATTTACATAAGAGGAATTTTGAGTCTAAATACAAAAAGGAAATGGTCTGAGTGGCATTGGCATAATTATTGAAGCATGCTCTTGTCAATGGAAAATAAAAATCGAAAGCGAAATGCATCTAGGGATTAGGATAGTTTGATATCAAGTTATCAACAATCTATTGAATTGTACGAAATATAATTAAAGTTGTTTGGTTATTGAATTTTGAGGGAGCCACGAAGAAGAAAATAGCGGGCTCTTCTTTATTTTATTGTTCTTTTATTGTGGGGAAAGCTCCAAATCACCTAACCCAAAAGGAAAAAAAGGAAATGTACCCAAAACATAAATTACTAATAATAAATTTGCCAAAGAAAGCATAAGATAAGGTAGTTGTTTAAATACAATTTTATAAGGGTGCCCAAATGAACAGTCACAGGGCCAGCTAATGATGATGAATTGAAGAATAATGCTATGCGGCATGTGATTACAGGAAAAGACTTAGACAGCTTGTTTATGAAAAATCAGCATCGTTAATTTTTTATTTTGTTTAGGATCTGATTATGTTGAAATCGTTCTAAGGTAGAATACCCTTTCATAACCATATCATTAAAGTTAAAATAATTTTTTTATTACTTATCCCTTTATGTGTGGTTGGTATTCATGCCCTATTTTAGAGAGCTCCAAGATAGACATAGCCTTTTGTTTAATGTGTGAATGATGATGAGAAAATTGAATGCTTTTAGCCAGTGGTAAGATGCTTTGTCACATTCTCACAATTTGTATATATTTTTGATAATTACAGAAGCCAGAATTTGCCTAAGATGAAGTTGTCCGGCTGGCATATTCGTCCTCACAGCCCAAGTGCATGAATAAATGTCTGAATAATCCTTTTGTTTTTTAACTAAATTTCCCATTAACCATTATTCAACTGATGCGACAAGCCACTACATGTACAAAACTAAAAACCCAGAAAAGTTCTCATGTGGCCCAGCCAAAAACCGAAAGAATTATTAATTATGTAGCAAAATTCGTTTGTCTCACTAACTGTAAACAGCTCCACAGATACAACAAAATTTTTGAATCTGATTCATCGCTTTTTTTCCCCTCCGGATTCATAGTTAACCCACAAAAGAAAGGGCCACAATTGCTGTAACACTTGTGACGCCTAAATGTTTGCTTCCTATTCACAATAAAGCTTATTCATTTACTTCTCTTTGGGTGGATGCATATGTATGCATGCAGCTCCAGAATCTTTCTCAGATTTTTGGGGTGGGGGCCCATGCTTTCATTTTCAAGATCCAAAGACCCATGTGATATCTCATGCATGCAATCAAACTCCCTCGCTGAACACTACCCGGTTGACAAGCTTTGATTGATGAGGCTTTGTTGCTTTGCCTTTTGTTAAGGCTGAAAAGAAGGAGAGGCCTTGGGATTGTATGATTATTATCATTCCCCACGTGAGCAAGGAGGCCCACTAACATAACATTTAACTTGACTCTCAAGGAAACTTCAATGATCTTTAGGCTTCTCAACTGCATTTCGACGGGACCCCAACTTAGTTGATCCTCCATGATCAAAGTCCAGCGACCTGCCTTCACTTGTGCGGGACCGATTCACCAGCTCAGCACTAATCACAAATTTCCATTTTGGATGAGTGGATGAGTCCTATAATGCAATCAATGGTGGTACCACCCACTTTAATGCCGTGGGACGAACTAGATTAAAAATACCCATTTTAATGCTGTGGGACGAACTAAATTAAAAATAAAAAGATTTCATAAAACCTACCCTCCTTAATGGGTCGCATGAAAACTTGTGATTAGTCAAGTTCACCACTATAGCGAGCCCATCTGAAACAGAAATGGCCAACAGACCGAGCCGATATCAAAGAAAAGCCAATAACAGACCGAGCCGATATCAAAGAAAAGCCAATATGAAATCCCCTGCTTACCATACCATGACAAAGAAAAAAAAACCCGATAATTTTTTTTTTTAAGAGAGCATGCCATACTTTTTTCAAGTCTATTAAATCCATGTGCTTTTAGTTAAATTCAATAGAATAAAAAATTTAAAACTCAAGTTTATTTTCAATAATAATAAACTAATAATGATAAGATAATATAATATTAATTATTAAATTAGACCTTATGGTATTAAAATTCCTTTTTAATACTTAACAACAATAATAATTTTTTTTTTTAAGAGTTAACTTAATTGTTAACTTGAATTTACATAGAGTCAAAAATTATATTTCATAATAACATTAATACATATTTATAAAATGGTTATATTTATATTTTTATTTATTAAAATCATGATATCAATTTTTTATTTGATAAATTATAAATATAAATTAATTAGAACTTTTTTTAAACTAAGAATTAAATGAAATTAAAAAATTTGCACTAATAAACTATATTAAAATATTCAATTTCAAGTTATTTGTAAAATCCTAAAATTTTAAATTTACTTTCATTAAAACATAAAGCATGGTTATTACAGCCTTTTCACATACCGTACTTTAACTCATCTCTAATTGTCTCATACTTTTAAAGCTCACATGCCTAAAATTCTAAGTCCACCTCAGTCCACATGCATGCCGTGCCATGCAGCATGTCCCACCAAAACGTGCTCATGCGTGCCATGCTCTACAGACATGTGTTGTGCTTGTGCCGTGCCCATGCCGTGCCACATGCAACCCAGCTTGTTTGAGCATCTCTAATCTAAAACAAGTGTATCTCTAAGTTATTTTGGGAGCCCAAATGTGACTTGAAGAATAATTGCATCTAACAAAGCGATTTTGATTTTAATATAAATCACTATATCTCCATACACAAAAAAAGTTACCGTAGATAAAGGTTGCCACTACTAATTTCCTACTTTTCTTCCTTTCTAAAGAAAATAAGAGTGATGTGAGTGACTGAAATGCAATTTGATTATTGAAGCTCAACCACAATACAACCTATTTGATGAAAAAACAAGCATCAGTAACACTGGCACAAACATTGACCTTCATCAGGCTGGGAGTATAGTTATTATAGAGTAACTGACAGATGGTCAAAAATTGGAGGTTCACATTCTGCTAAATTGCTGCATAGCAGACGCCTTTAATCTAAATTCAAAAACTTGATTACAGGTAAGTTGGGTTTTTAACAATACGAAAAAGGAAGAAAAAAAGAAGAATTAACTTTTGGCTCATATCAATTTGCCTTCTTCTAACATATGTGAAGGTTCAAGTGGTGACTAGGATTTATAGGGTGCAGGTTTGTGCAGAGCACAATGGAGACTAGAGAAACTAGCACCTGTAATCTAAAGAAGATTTTCTTTCATCTATAGGATTATGAGGTACCCTCGCCAATCACGACTGTAATGACAAATCAACGTCAAATACGGAGTTAAGCAGGTAATCTATAATTGAACCGGTAAAGAATTCGTTAAGGGCAGCAGCATTACTCACCTCCTGGTTTAAGCACCAATAAAAAGATCTGCTTGGTAATTACAGATTAGAAAACAAGGCTCTCGGTCTTCTTTTCCTTTTAATGGTAAAAATCATTGATTAGGATCAAAAGCTTCAAACTGTTTCTTAAAATCTTCCACCATCTTCATTTCCTCTTCTTTACCAAGCATACAATTTCTCCAGTCAGCTTTATCAGCAATGTTCAGCAAGCCTGCCAAAACCTGCATAACATTCCATTTCATCAGTTTTTGGAGCAGCAACTCCATCTCTTAATCCACATTCCTTTGAAAATGCAAAACAGATATCCTTAAAAAAAAAATGTTAATTCATACGATTTCCATGAACATTAAAAATCTTGTACACCAGAACATTAACAATAACTGGCCCACGACCAATGTATTTAAGAAAGAGAGGAGCTATCAGCACCCCTCTAATAATCTCATAAAACCCCTATTCTGAATGTACCCATTAATTAAAGTACTAAAATTACTCTTTACCAATAACACTCTTTTAATTCCTCAAATAGCCCTATCTTCTTTCTTCTCATTGAACCCTAAAATAATTTTTTAAAAAATCTCATGACCGGTATATAGCACTCAATAAACAGAATTTTCTGTAACCAGTAAACAAACTTAAAGAATAAGCCACCATGACTAATAAACCCACACTCTTCCTTAATGAAACTATTAAATACTCCTTTGATTGCTAGTTCTGCGTGCAAGGGCAAAATATATTTATGCTTGTTTTGCGTAGGTTTGTTGTTTTATAGCTCAATTCGGTCTTTCCTTTTTTTTTGGGGAAAACAATTTGCTTTTAATAATATAGAGGCGTACAGAGTTCTTATAATTTCTTTTTTATTTGAATTAGAGTTCTTGTAGTTTCAATCAAGGTTACATGTGTAAATACATAGTAGTGGAGTTTTATAAGAACTTTTGAGGGGTGCCAATAGTATCACTCTTTAAGAAATTGAAAATCATGATTTGAAATGTCAAATGGGGAAGCATACTAATAAAAATCAAAGTCAATTTGAAATTAATCACTTTAATCTAGCATCAAAGAAAAATTATACCGCATACCATAGCTCCCTACTACTCCAGTGTAAGACCAAGGAGTCCAACATATAATTGAGCAGTGATTTTCTATCAACTTAAAATGAAAAGAAATTTAAAGGAAAAATCGTTGTCAAGCATTAGCTCCTTGTCCTTCACATGAAACAATACCAAATAAAACAACACACATGCAGCTATTCCACAGACAGCAGGATAATGCAGATGATCCTTATCTAAAACATAGATGACACCCCATTTCTGTAAGAATTAAAAGGGTAATTAACCAGAAAATAGAAAAGGAAAAATGTATGGCTATCTCAGTGATGCTTATATATGCTTACAGGTTAATGTTACAGATTTACCTAGATTAAAAGCAGAGGGTGGGTACTGGAGAAAACTCATGGCTTAAAACCCATAAATAGGTGAGCAGATAATAAAATGAAACCACATTTAAGAATATAACACTGAAACTATCAGCCATATTCCATTAGAAACCATACATATTACTTTACCCACTTCACTTGAGATGTGTCTGGGTAGAAAATCAGCAAAATCTCAAACCCAGTTGTTCAATTTACGTATCTTACCTCGCGTCCAAATTGTGCTGGAAATCTTTCATTCTCTTCAACCACATGTGACAGTACTGTACCTCCTGGGAGCTCCACGTAAAAGAAACTACAGTTCCTGTCAAACTGTGCCCTCAATGATCTTCTACCATCAGAACTTTTACTCACTGCAAAACAAAAATATATATATATTAGAATAGAGATGCATGTAGAAGTTAAGGATACATCATATACTGCTTAATATAATTGAAACAAGCTGAACAATTCCTTATTGGTCAAGGTCATGTTGACAGAACACTCCCAGCAAAGGAAGCAATGTAGCTGAAGATATTTTGAGCTTGTAAACATTTCAAGCTTCCATCACTTCTCAAGTCAGATTATTGGTTATGGACAGGCAACATGTAACACAAAATTCATGAAATGGAAAACTTGAAGCATCCAGGTCATAATCCACAATACAGTTAACATTAAAAATATGGAATACATACTAAAAATAATAAAATGAAACTCACATTTTGTGGCCAAAAATTTAAAACCCAACTTTTCTGCAGCCAAGTTAAATATATCTTGAACAGCAGCTGCCTTGGATGTTGGAATAGGAACAGCCTGGAGAGAGGAAATAGACAATAAATGAAGCAACAAAATAACTGCTAAGATCCTATAGACATGCTGTAAATTTGGCAAGTATTTTCTGCACAATTAGTTGGCAAGCAAATAAAAAAAATGTCAAACACTTACTATTTTGTTGGATAAGTAGAAAATACACTTATGAGTTTGTCATGTGCACTAAGTGTGCTAACTTATATTAATTATTAAAAAGGGCACCAAGATTTGAATTTTTTCCAAATGCACAACGCAGAAATGAAAAAGTGCACAAGTGAATGTTATGTTCTCTGGAGAAGTCATATAATGAACAAAAAAATGGGAATAGAAAGATACATCATTGACATAAAACATTATCTTCATATAGAAATAACAACTAATATGGTAAAATCAGCATGCACTTATAAGCAACTCATCCATTCACAAATTTAGACATGTGGTTGTCACAACTGTGGCATTTTCATTTAAATACCTGAAGATTAGCATGAGTACCGCGTTTGGAAAGCCACTCAAAGAAAACAGCTTCTTTCCCCTGGTTTTTATAATACATCATGAGGCTGTTCTGGAACCTACCAAGCTCCTTTTCACATTCAGGGGAAGTAGAAATGGTGTTGGGTACATGCTCAACAGGTATCACCAATACATGGTCTTCAACAAGTGGACCTTTGGGCAGCGCACAGTAGTAATATTCTCCTACACTAACAATCAGATGTGACTCGACACTGGGGCTTGACAAACAAAACCAGCATTCCTTTGATCTGCAATCAATCACAGGGTACGCCCTTGACTCATCATTACAACATTCTATAAACAACATTGAGTTACAAACTCAGAGCATTGAGAAAATGAATGCAAACAATCTACCTATTGACAAAGCAAAAGAATGAAAATGACATAAAACTGTGTAAAACAGAATGGAACGACCTAACAATTCCATATGAAAAGAGTAACTTCAGTGAAGCACCAACCTGTTGGCACTTGCATTTTCAGATTGACGTGTCCTCTGAGAGTAATCATTTTGTAGGCTGTGCTTATAGCTGCATTCTGGACCCTTTTCACATTTTCCTTTGATAATAAAATCAAGACAAACACCTCTTAAACATTGTTCTCTCGCATCAGTATCATGTCGAAAGTTGCATTTTTCCCCACGAGGGCAAGACCCAGAGTATATAAATTTAAAACACATCTTATCTCCATCACCACCATCATGTTTCTGTCGCTTTTGAGAGACATCGTATCTCCAATATTGTGAATCAGAAACACTATCGCTTGGCCTCTTCGCAGCTTCTTTCAAATGAGACCCTTGATCTAGAAAAGTATACGGACATAAGGTAGTATTTGGTGTCTTCATACTTATATCAGCCACAGACATGGTAGCTGCTGGTGTAGGAGAAAGTGCATGAATAAATTTCTGTGAATATGGTACAAGATCCACGAGTTATTAGAAGAAAAAAAGCTGATCTAAAGGTAGAAGCAAGCAGTGACTGCTCATTAGCATCAGCTGAAGCATATATCAACCATCTAAGAAAGAAAAATGGTCTAAAACATCTAATTGCCAAGGAACTTAGACTGCAAGGTTCAGCTCAAGCGCGATCCCAATCACTAAATATCTGATTCCTGAAATCTATTCAATACTTATTTTGCAGGTAAATATAACTATCTAAAAGCACTTCTGTTATAGCAGAATGCTGGAATACGAGGACACAACACTCAAATATAAGCAGCTATAGCTAACTGAAGTAGTTGAGGGATTCTTAATTTAATCACCCGCCATTCCTTGACTACGAAAGGAAAATTGTTAAGGACAACTGCTTATCCATGATTTTTGTTGAGTGAAAGAACAAGTGGATGTTTCGACCATGTCCACTCATGTCTGACACTCTGTCAGAGTCTTCAATAAGAATATGCCTTAATTGCTAATATAAGTTAAAACAGGTTGAGTTTGATATGCCATGGTTAGTACATATGTTTAATATCATACATGAATATATATATATATATAGTGCTTCACCCTGCCTCATGTCTACAATTTTTACTTTGATACCGTGTCTCTGCATCCAGACTTGATACTCGTCAAAATCTAAAATTTCAGTGAGATAGTAATCAAACCTGTTTTTCTTTGTTTCCAACGGGGGCAAGACCCAAGAAGCGAGTCACATGCACAGCATCAACATTAGAGTAAGGCTCACGAGCATAGAATACACCCTTAGAACCTGCAATGTGATAGCTTCGCAGAGGACATTATTTATTAGAAAGATAAACCATCATTTATGTAGGATAGTAAAACTAAAGTTATCTTCGGCAGTGGAGATGCCAGAAAGCAATAAAAGAGTATTGAAATATGCAATAGAACCGCATCTCAATTAACAGAAGCTGCTTTCCATCAGCCCAACTGTACACAGCTTAGATTTTGATCACACATAGACATAGATGACAAAAACAATGATCCATTTTCAAATCAAAATTGTTGGGTGATTTCCTACAATCTTCCACTAGCTCCAAAACACTGTCTTTCAATATTAATACACAAATGGTCTGGATATACATAATTCCTGACATTAGGATAACAAACCAGATACTAAAATTATATAGTAAGTGTTGTGACACCATGACATCTTTTGAGGGTGTGATAAGAGAGGTAGAAATGTGTTAGAGCAAGAGGGATGTTTCCATCCCAAGAAGCGTCTCATTTTAAACACCAATTGAGAATTTACACATTTTCATTTTATAAAAGCCTGAGAACCTCAACAATTTAACATGAGGTAGAGGTGCTCCATTACAAAAATGACAGACAATATTATCCTAGATTTGAACCTTTTCAGTCTGTTTCATGATACAGAAAAAGCATCAACAATCAGGAACAGAATGGGAAACTAGCAGACTATCACTATATTCATGCACATAGATTGATAAGTAGCAGTCTCCATACATCACATACCGTGGTTTGATCTCTGCCACCAACTCTGATACTGTACGATCAGTATTCGATGAATCTGAGGTTCCCACTAACATATCAGATGCAGCTGCTCTGTTTATGACCCCACTTGGCCATTCATTTGTGAAAATTGATTAAGAAAAATAAAAAAACCAGACCATGGAACTAGGAGAGGGAGAAAGTAGTATCAAAAAGAAAAAGCTACTGGAAAAAGGTGCACACAACATATAAGCAAGGATATGTTAGGAACAAGTCGACAATTCCAGGTTCCTCTGCTAATGCTCGCAATGCATCGACATCATCTTGACCATATGTACCAAACTGCTGACCTTCAGATGATTGCCTTCCAGATAAGTATGCCACAGATAAACCTAGACATGAGTGCAGTTGATCAGCTATGATGAGAATATGATAATTACCAAACTCAATATTAGTGCAACTAACAGTTTGGGTCTACCAAAGGGGCTAACATCTATCGAGGAATTGTACATGCCTATACATTTTTTCTCAAAACAGAAGTGCTATAAACTGAGGTTGGCAGGTCTTTTGGCACTGTTAAACAAGCATTCAAAATAGACAAAGACACGATAGAACGAAAATGCTATTATTTTGTTCTTAGTATTTGTTTGAAACCGAAACAATAAAATTTTTTTAAATTATTAAATAAAAAAGGACCAGCAAGAGTATGCTTCAGATAACCATTTGATTGATCTGCTTTAGAGAAGCACTATAAATGCATTTTCAAGAAAAATTTGGGAAATGCTTCTCCATCAAGTGCTTCCAAGTTAAGGTGTTATTGTAGGAAGGCTCTATTTAGTATAGTTTTTCAAACAGAGTTTATTCAAGCAGAACTTTTATAAAACTTTTACCAAAAGTATTATAGTTGTTCGGTTGTTAATAAGAGTTTTTATTAAAAATTATAAAATTACTTTAATAGACAAAATTTTTAAAGTTATATTATGAAAATAATGATATAAGATTGTAAAATAAATAAAAAGTATTTAAAGTCCGAAATTTAAATTTTTAATGATAAAGACAAAATAACTTATTTAATCTGCATAAACTCTACTCAAATACAATCAATCAACACCAAAAATTTTATAAAGAGTTCATGAAATTAAATAAGCACCTTTGATTATTAGCCATACCAAACATGCACAAAGTATTTTTCAACAAAGAAATGCATTTGAAGGATATAAGATTAAGGGCTCAGCTAGCTACTCATAATCCGTCACATTCTCATTAAACAAGGGGAAAAAGAAAGTCGAAAAGCATTACCGTGGAGGGTGAAGTTGCCGCTGCCTTTCAACCAGAACAAATTATCGGTGATTTTGAAGCCGTCCATCTTGAAACCCTGATTGGCGGCGTTCTTGGAAGCAGCAAGTAAGACCTTGGCGGCGCCGACGCCGTAGTCGCCGATGAAGTAGGTCGGAATTGGAATCTCAGAGCGGCCTTCCACATAGTTCGTGAACTCATCCAGCAGCTCCGACAAGTCTGGAAAAAACTGGCCCACGCAGAGAACCGCGTCGAATGGACCCGCTGATTTGTTAACCTGGAATTGTCAAATCAAATTACTATTTGCATTATGTATAATTAGAATTTTCAGAAAGATAAACAAAGACAAAGCGGACCGATTGAACTCGCTTAAAGAGCTGATTGAGGCGCCCTAAAACGTCGCCGCAGAGCAGAATTCTAGGAGGAGACATGCGTCCTACTGCCTGCGCGAGAAGCGGTTTGCTTTGGTTAGTTTGAGTGATCTCTTTTTGGGCGGGTCTCTGAACTCTGTGATGCGTAAAGTGGTCATATGGGCCAATGACATTTGGTCCGGGCTAATTTCAAAGGGTCTTTAAAATTGTACTATGAACACCCCACATCAATATCTTTTCGCCCCGCATGAGGAGAGCTAGAGCTACTTATACTACAAAGTCTTCATTTGTCCAATAGGTTTTTGACTCCTTTTGCGGGAATAAAGCGAACAACATTCACCACTTACACTTGCCTTGCTACTCGTTAGCATATTTTAATATTATAAAAATCTTTCTAAATTTATTATATTAAAATAATTTTATTTTATAGTTATATAATTTGCAAAATATTATATTTTGAGTTAATGTTATTTTTTATTATAGATGTTTTAGAAGTTAATTTTGATTTATTATCAGTTAAATGGTGTAATAATATTCAAAATGATTTTTTTTTTATTTTTCAAAATCAAGGAGTCCATGTGTACAAATAAGCAAAACGTAGCACCCAAAGACGTGGTAAGATTGGTTGGCAGTGTAGTTATCACCTTTACAAGACCCGAGTTCGATTATTGGGGTGATAAAGAGGGTCAAAATTATATTTGGACTTGTCCATTTTTCTTTCTTTTTTAAAAAAATAAATAAGCAAATCATAAAAGCATGAGAAATTTACATAACTAGCCTAAAAATTTTCAGATTTTTTAAAATTGGCCGTTAATTTTTTTTAGTATGGTTAGCCAAATGAAAGTTGTTTTTGGTCTAAATTGTCCTTATCACTATCGCACATCTCTCTGTCTCTCTCAAACCGGTAACCCACCAACTGTAACCTATGACAGCAACATCTAAGATTTGACATCGAAAACACTGCAACGACGTCATGCAACAATCATCGGCTTATTTTTTGTGACAACACGTCTATTATTAGCAGCAACATTGTGTCTATTTTTTGTTAGTGTTAATTTTTTTTATAATATTAGAGTTTTCTTATGAAATTGAATTGATTTTATAATCGATTTCATGCTATTGGTTAATATTATATTTGTATTGGTGAGTCTTATAAATAATTTCTGGTTAAAATAGTTAAACTTATTGTTGTATATAATGTATTGGACGAAATATGTGTGAAACCGATTATGTTATTATTACTATAGTTTCCTTTGTACTATATGTTTGAGCAAGGTTGGCTAGATTGAGTAATTTTTTTTTTTTATTGATTTGATCATGGTTGGTATGTTAATGATGATAGTGGTAGTTTGAGAAAGGTGGCAAGCCTCCCTTTTTTTGCGTGGATTAGTGTGCTTATCACACCAAAAAATTATCACAACTATGCTTGGCGCAATGGGTGCACTTATCACAACTATGCTTGGCGCAATGGGTGCACTTATCACAACTATGCTCGGCGTGTACGATAGGTATTTATTGCACCCAAACACAATATCTTTGCTCCCAAACACAATATCTTTGCTTTTATTTTTTTATTATAATTTCGTAAATGAATAAAATTTGGATTTAACCGTTTGAGTGCAGTAGTTTTTTGATAGGTTGATGTGAACTCATTTGATGTGATGGGCATCATATGTTCCTTTGTTTATATGCCTATCATACGATAGATATTGCACCAATGGACTGTATTGTAATGCCATAAGCACCTGTTACACAAGCTTATGAGCAATAAGTATTTGTGCAACAAACATTTATTATACATTTTTTGAGTTTTCGTCCCGCTCTTTATTGTTACTCAAAAATTTATTGTTTTGAATGATTTTTTCTAATATACTAAAAAGCAAACTAATTTTTTTTTTATAAACTCACATTATTAGAAAAAAGACATTTAAACCATAACCCAAATTGTTTCATGAATTTGGCAATTTGTTGAGAGTGGCGAGGTGCAAAGATTTATTAAGTGGTACTAATTTGGTAATTTATTAAGAGTATTGGGATAAATTATGTCAAAAAAATGTAATTAATTAATTAAATATGATAAAAAAAAAAGTTAAGAGTGGTAAATTTTGAAAAGTTTTTAGGTCATTTATGTAAATTTGCCTAAAAAGTATGTCTAATTTTTTCCACAACTTTGTGAGAGTGAAATCATTTCAACATTTGTAATCAACAGCTATTAGCGGTTGAAATTTCCCTTCGTTCACACGACGACAATTTTCCTTCAAAAATGAAGTCTTTGTTAAAATTAATTAATTAATTAATTGCGTTATCATTATTCGGATAAGACAAAAGGCAGGCAGCTGGCCGGGTGTGAACGACTGAAACCAGTCAACCATGTGAGAAACGTGAAGCTGAAAGCTGTTCATTTTTTAATAAATAAGTAAGATGCTGTCAGCTATCACTTGGTGTCATGCGTGCACCAATTGTTCCTCTGCTGAATTAACCTTTATCTAGTAACAGCATTTTGTATCGGGCCGCCCAAAAACCACACGGTTTTATTACGTAAGATGCTCTTCTCCTGGCAAGTTACTTATCCCCAAAAATAAAAATCTTATCTATTGCCTTGTATGCTATTAAAATTATCATATAACGATTTATTATCTCAAACAATTCTTTTTGCTGCAAGTCCAGCTATGGTTTTAACCAAAAAGGAGTAATACAGTGTGAAAAAATAACCCAATTTCGTTTTTTTTTTTTTTTCAGAGAAACGATACTTAAAGATTACATTAATGACATGTTTTGGCTTGAAAAAATGAAAAGAGAGAAAAAGAGGAGAAGAGAAAAAAAAAAAGAAAAAAAAATAAATTTTATAATAAATTAAATAATAAAATTAAAAATAATTTTTTTCTCTTATTTCTTCTTTGCCTCTCCTGATCATTCTTTTCATTTCATTTCTTCAAACTAAATATGAGTTAAGAGTGCGTTTGATGCATTGCATTATATGAATTGTACTTAATTGTATTAAAGTGTCTTAAATATGGTTAATACATAAAGTGTATTATAGATAAACATTGTAAATTTTAATTCGTATTGAATTTTATATAGGTTTGGTATCAAAGACGGGGATTTCCGCAATGGTACCAAATATAATATGAGGTATCAAAATATGGTAGGGATCAGCGGCAAATCACACTATGGTTGGTTACTATAGTACGATGGAAGGTGGCCAGCGATAAATTCAATAATAGTTTATTAATTAACTAAGTTAATTTTAATTAGTTAAACGAATTAGAGAAAAAAAAAACAGTGAGAGTGGGTTCGAAATTACCAACTTTGTGCGGGCCATTGTGTGCACCAAACATCGTGCAGACATGTATACTCTCTGTATTCAATGCAAATCAATACAGGCTTGTCTCTTGTAACTAGCGATGGTAATGATATCTACGAATCGGTACAAATCTGTCAGTTACGTCCATTACGAGTAATTTTGTGAGTTAAACGTGGATTTAGTATTATAAATTAAAATCCGTATTAAGTTATGAGTAGGTTTGGTATTAGTAAAAAATCTTCTGGATATCCGCATGGATATCTACTAAACACGCAGTTTTTTTTAAATTATTTTTTAATTTAATTTTAATTGAATAAATATTTAAATATAAAAATATAATTATATACTTATTATAATTTTGATTGAATTTTCTTTAACTTAATACATAGATTATTTCAATATTATAATTTTTTTTTCAATTAATATTCAAAAAGTATTATTCTTTAGATTAAGTATAAATTACACAAATCCATACAAAAAAGTCACAAGTTATATCTAAAAATAACAATTATGTTGTATTAATGTTGAAATTTTAATTTTCCATTTATATTGATTAAATTTAGAATTAAGTATATTATGTAGAATTTTATGTTATTATTATAAATTTACATATTGAACATTTGTGATTTCAAATGTAGAAACCCGCAAAAATCCACCGGATACCCATTGCGGGTTTAGTAATTGTCAAAATCAACAGCGGATGGGTTTTCTTAAAAAAATAAAAACCCACAGTGGGTCGTGGATGGATTTAATAATTTAAATTTTATATAAAAATGGAATTAATAATAATAAATTTGCTGCGAGTAGTATACATTGTCATCCCTACATGTAACACACCACCAAAACTTTCACGTAAAACATGTAATCTCTTCACTGCATGGTGAATTTGGAATATTGAGGGATGAGAAAGAGATTACACTGAAATTTTTTTTAATTTAGTTTTACTAAAATTTTGAAAAACTAAAAGGGGTTATATATATGCGTGTTTAAAATTTTATATTCATCACTCTTACTATTGTATCAAAATTATTATTTTCCATATTTTAAAAGTAATATTTACTAAAAAATTATGAACTTAATTTTAATTCACAGCACAATAACTATAGCGTTTAAATCACAACACTTGAATATAAAAAAATACCTTAAAAACATTTAATATTAATATTTTATTTTATATCTTAAATGGAATAGAACGGAGAATGGCCAAACTCGATCTTCCAGAGTAAATGTCCTGAAACAAAATCGTACTAACCATCCTTCAAGGCAATTTCTTCAAAAGGTATAATTTAACAATCTTGATTTGTTTAAAATTATATATGCATATACATGCTCTGTAGATTTTTATTCTTATTATTAAAAATTCACTTTTAATTTTAAACATTGAAAAATATATAATGAAAGAAAATTAAGAATGTACACCTAAAGGATTGCACTAGATATATAATGAAAATTTTCTTTTAGTATATGTTTCTAAAGAACTATTCCAAAATTCTCATATTATTCAACATCTTGTCGTTGAAGGATTGAAAAAAATTTGTGATGAACTGGAAGTCCAATAAGTGTATAAGTCTAGAGTTTCTTACTTAGTTTGAAATGATGAAGTTGCAATGGTAAATTTACAAATGAGGCTTATGATCATGTATCGAATTATAAAAAATTCACAAGAATTTTAATCAAAGAGCTTGAAGATTCTCTTGATTATTGATTTTTGTTTAAATCAAGTGAAGACGAATTTATAAATTTCTTATTTGTTATGATTCACCATTATTTGTGCTTTAATATTTTGACATATTTTATGAAAATGTCATCCCATCACAAGGGAGGGGAAAGTTGTACGCGATAGATGATTTGATTTTATAATAATAGCATATATCAGCATATATATCATCTTAATATTTATGTAAATTAGTTTGGACTTGAAGTTTAAACGGATCATTGTACAATGTGCATTGTTGATAATTATTGGATAAACATAGATATAGAAAATGAAAAAAAATTACATATAAAAAATACTGTGATATAGGTTGATGTCTTTGAAAGATGAAATGGTGATGCAAATTAAATATGCAAATGTTTGAAGATGTGTGTAGTAGATCAAATGGTACGAAATTTAAGTCCTAGGAAGATAACAAAATCTTTGAAAATAATTTGGCGCTCTTGAAGAGTCCATGTTTATATAAATAGGGAATACATTTGATCTACAATTAAATTATTGAATATATTGCCCTTGTAGAGGCATATTGGACCAACTAGTAAATGAATCTAAAATATCCTTGAAGAGGTAGATAGTAAGAAACAAAGAGATTTAAATTACCACATAAAAGGCATGCATGCACATTAAAAAAGAGAGATCTTTAGTACTTACAAAGGTATATGTATTACACTCGAAAGATCTCATTTGGGTACATATATTGAAAATGAGAAATATTTAATTAATGCTACTACTTGGTGCAAGAGAAAAAATTGAAATTGACATAAGATTTTTGTCAATAAAAATTTAGTTCTTATGATAAAATTTCTAGGATCCTAAATAAAAAAAAAAATGTGAAGATCATCAAATTAGAGGATTGGCCAAAATTGTAAAATATTTGGACATGCAGTTCATATGCTAGAGGATGTAAAATTTATTAATACAATTTGAACAATTTTGGACTTATAGTCCATATGCCAGAAGCAATAAAATTTATTAATAAAATGTGAATCTAAACGAGAGTATGTCAAAATTAAATTGAAAAACTATGTACTTACCTTTGAAGGATAAATGCTTGAAACAAGTAATTGAAGTACTAATTCAAAAAGCTTACACCTTATATGTTCATGATAAAGCTATGATCATAGTTGTGTATATTATTGCAATCTAGACTTACAAAAGTATAATCACTTGAGTAAATTTATTGTAAATGAGATACGTCATTATCCTCTTTGCTATGTGATAAATGAAATTTGTCATCTTTGTAAAATTTGTTGATGATTTCATCATTAAATGACTCCTAAAGAACTTATGAATTTATTTCTTTTATAAATAAAATTCAAGATAAAAAAGTCTAGAAATGAAAGAATTATTTTCAATTTATGAATTGAAATTTATCAAGTGGAACGCTAATATTATAGAAATATCAAAAGTATTTCATATTAAAAAAATATTTACTTTAAATTATATTGTATATATCTTAGTCCTAAAGAACCAAATTTTATTCTAACTTGTGCCTACAAAGACATGGAAAAATTGCAAAATGGCAATTTAAAGTATGGTCACCATAAACTTGAAAATATAAAAATAGTATGAAAATTATATCATACTCTTTCTTGTATATAGATGCTAAGCTTAGTTTTATTTAAGAAAGTCAACAAAAACAATGAGGATATATAAATTGCGATCTTTTTTTTATCAAAATAACGGTGTGTCTAATTTATCTTATGTATTCAAACTTTTAAAAGATGGTGTTGATCTTGTAAATTATTTTAGTAAAGTATTACAATAAAATATGATAAATCATTAAAGCACCCATGTCACTTTGAGGGGAAACATACTTATTGAAGAGAGCTATTAACATAGAGGGTGATAGGCATTGTACTCTTTTTCTTTCAATAGGTTTTTGTTCCATTGAATTTTTTTGGTAAGGTTTTAATGAGGCATTTTGTACCTTCTTAAGATAAAAATAAATGGTGTACCTTTTTTGCCTTCGTTAGTTTTTTTCCCATAGTATGATAAACATGCAGAGGGAGTGTTATAAAATACCTATAATTTACATGGAAGTTAAATAAAATAACTTTTTATGTCTCCACAACCAACCTTTAACCTTCTTATAACTCTTGTTATCTCCATAATTTGAGGATTATTATCACTTATAATTATGATGTATTACTTACAACTTTATGGTTGTATCACTATAAAAGACGATTTTTACTCCTTATCTATATGTACTTGAGATTGAATAAAATTTCTCTCTATATATTTTATCTCGTATTTACTTTTTTTTTCTCTTACCGTATTATTGTGCTCTTAATTGATAAATAATTTAATAATGAAATTTTAACTGAGCGATCCAAAAGGAGGGTGAATTGGATCTTAAAAAATTCTATAAAAACAATATCACAATTCAATACCAAAAATTATCACAACCAATAATAATAATAATAATTTCAACAAGAAGTAAATTTAAAGAGTTAAGGGAAGAGAAAATGAAAATGACAATTTTATGTGGTTTAGCAACCTACCTTCACTCACCTCTCCAAACAAACAAAGCCTGAGAATTTAACTAAGCCTTACAACCCAAGGCTTCATAAAAGTTTACAATTGACTTACAAGATGTTAATGAATCTTTATAATTTAAGATCATCCCACACCTTTTTTCTTAAGTATTTTCCCAATTCCAATCACTCAATTTTTTTATGTTGAAATGAAGATTAAAAAGATCACACTCCTCACAAGAACATATAAGTAAATGATAGCTCAATAATAAATCAATATATATGAATAAGCAAACAAAAGCTTAAAAAGACTTATATGAATAAATTTAAGAACATACTCAAAATGAGTTTGATTTAGTTTTTTTTTTTTATTGTTTTAACAAGAAAATTAGTTGTTCTTCACTTTTTGGGCATTATTGGATCGTCCCTAATTTTGAAATGGATCGTCACTTGGCTTATGTGGCAAGTTATAGCTATGAATAATTTGAAAATCTAATGTAATCGAATCGCCATCAGGGAATTTTCGGTTTACCGTTTAATTCCAGAGAGTCTATTGATTGGAGTCGGCTTGTCATTTGCAATTTAATTAGTTTGCCATTTGATTATAGAGACTCCTCTGTTTGGAGTTAGCTTGCTGCTTATGAGTAAATGTTTTGCTATTTGATTCTAGAAAACTCTCAGAAAATTATTGGTTATCCACTAAAGCGAAACAACAGCTAATAGTTTTCTATAATTACCATTGGCACCAAAGTTTTATAAAATTACATTATGGCCCATCATTATAAAACTTTTCAAATAGGTCTACTTTAGAATTTCAAACAATACTTGTTGATTTTAAAGTTCTCAAAAATTTTTCAATTTAGTCCATAAACTTGAAAACAACCAATTTCATAAAATCATTTTTCTTTTAAGTATAGAACCTCTGTATTATGAAAAATAATGATTTATTTAAAATGTCATGAAAAATAATTTAAGCTTATAAATACTTAATCATGCATACATTTAATTATACTAACTTTACAAAAAATGTAACAAGAGAAATTACCTAATTATCTTTGATGCTTGCCTTTAACTTGATTTGCTTTTTCTCTATCTATTGAATGTGTTGAACTTGATCTCGCATGTATGATTTTTGTCCTTCAAGAGCTAGTGAGATTTGAAAGGCGCACACACTTAACACATTATTTTTTATCATCAAAATCACAAACCTTATAACAAATTAGGCTAACAAACAAAAAGTCAACGAATTTCTTTCTATACAAAAGGGACTTGAATAAACATTTAAGCTCAATCTTTTCTTCATACATGTTAGTAGCATGTTAAGACTTAGGAACAAGACTAAGTTTAGTACTTGGCTAGATGATAACTAACTTTTTTTTTTTATTTGAATTAGTGATATGATAAAATATCAATTTAATATTTTCTAATATGTCATTTTACCATTAAAATTTTTTGACAACTACATAAAATTCTAGTTAAACAATCCAAGAGAAGGGATACATTCAATTTTAGAAATTTCTTCAATAGCAACATATCAATACAATACAAACAACTATCATTAAATAACAACAATAGTAACCACAACAGTAAGTAAATTAAAAGATAAAGGTTGAGAGAAACAAACACACCAAGTTTTTATCCTGAGGCTTTGTAAATTATAATTTGCTTCAAATGTGTCAATAAATCTTTATAATGAATTGTATATCTCTACAACTATTCACCCAAGTGTTCCTTACATTTATAATCACTCAATTGAAAGATTAAAAAGAAGTCTACAAATAACAAACTTCCCACAACAATATATAAGCAAGTAAAGGCTCAAGAGTGTTTAAAAATATCAAGTTTGAGCTTAGATCAACCTAAGAAAATGATTTAGAGTTGGGTTCATGTAGATAGATGCAAAAACTAGCCATTAGGAACATAAAACAAAATCTATCCAAAACCGATTTACCACTTTAATCAAACTAGTTCACAGCTTTGCTGATGTTGTTAGTTATCATTGAAGGATTTTAACAACTGGTTCATCGGTTACTCACTGAACAAATAATAGCAAACCAGTTTGCTGATTTAGCCCAACTCAACTTTAAAAGTTTTACATTTTAGTCCATATTTCGAGACTTTTTATAATTATAAAATGCCCAGAAATTTGAAACAATATCAAATAGGTCCTTTTCCATATTTTCAAAAATAACACTAAGACCATATAACCTTTTCATATTTTCTAACACATCTAAACTTTTCAAGGCTTTTTCAAATCAACCTATATACTTAGAAGAAATTCATTTAGATAAAACATTTGGCTTCTATTTTTCTTCAAGTACAAAAATATAACTTATGAAAACAAATATAGATTTGAATGCCAAGATCATGATAAAACTTGAGCTTTGAAATGCTTAATAACCATACATAAGTCCAACAAACATCATCTATACTATTATTCTTTACATTTGAGTCTTGACTTGATGAGCATATATTTAAAGTCTTTTAAACTTAATATCATACGAATGACTTCTAACGTTCGAAAACTGATAAAATTCAAATTTACTTTTTCGATATTATCTTTACCATATTGTTTGTTATTATCAAAATTAAGGTTTATAAGATCTTTTAGGTCAACGTTATATTTTACTATTTAATGTTTCTATTCTTATCGTTTTATTGCCAAATCTTTAAAATTAATAGAATAATTTTAAATGTGTAGAGATATGATTTTGTCCTCTAAAATTAAAAAAAAATAAATATCAAAGATTTGGAAAATCAAGTATTTTCATTGCTTGAGCTTTTGAAAATAAATAACTATATTACGAAATTAATGCTATTTTAATATTTATATTAATATCAATTTTAATAAATAAAAATCAGTTATAGTAATAAATTTAATAAAACAAATAATTATTTAAGAAATCATTTTATTTTAGTTGCTTGTTCTTTAACATTTGGATTTAGCTATTTAAATCAATTTAATAAGTCCATATCAATTATAATATTTAATTTAATTATCCTAAATAATTTTATCATTTTATAAAAAAATTATCATTTTATCACATAACTTATTGGAAAATGATCAAATTACTACAAGCCTTTTTTATTTTATTCCAAATCACTATTGCTGTTTAAATTTATTAAATTGAAATACTTTAGATACCTTTGAGATGTCATAATTCTTTAAATGAAGTTAACTATTTGGTGGTAAGATAATAACAATTAAAACATCAGGTGATAAAATATAATTGTCAAAAACTTTAATACTAGAGTAATTTATCAGAAAATATAAAGCTGGTATTTGATAATATCTATTCAAATTATTTATTAAGCTAATCTAACCCGTCAATCATGTATATGTGTGTGTGTATCATCATTCGTTTCGTACGTCCACTCTCTAAGACTTCAAGTGCTTCTGCTTATCATTACATGATTTATATTTTCTCTATTGGCTTAATTTTTTATTATTTAACATAATAATAAGATGTCACGATACGTAACATAAAACAAATATTAAAGTTAATAAAATAACGAACCATGCCCATAAAAATTCAGAATATCCGACGCAATCTAGATTATCAAGTGACTAAAATATGGAGACTTGGTATAATCCAAAATTTATATGGGTGGCTCCAGTTGGTCAACATATGATCACAATGAGAAGGCAGGCATACTGAAAAAAAAATGATGACTTTTTGACGAAAGCAGTTTCATATTGAAAATGAACAACTACGTATTCAAATATTAATAATGTTATGGGAGTAGAATGGGAGGAAGGTGGGTGCGTGGCAATGACCAAGTACATCGACCATTTTGGCCTCTTTACGAAGTAATACATTATTCGAGGATATACCGAAGAATATTATTAAAAGAATTCGGACAAATACTCATTTAGTCATTATATTTTAATTTAAGTAACTTTTTAATTTTTATGTTTTATAAAATATTTTAAAATACTCTCAATAGTAAATATGTTATATTTTTATTATTACTTTTTCTTTACTTTTACAATAAACTCTTGTAACAATATTTTTATATCAATTTTTTATCTATAAAAAAGTTAATTAGTAAATTAACCAATAATTACTTATTAGGAAATTAAGAAGGAAATATTAGTATGAGACAACTGATATTTTCTATAACCTCATAACAATCTTGCTAGTTATCGTTATAACTAAATTAATACTTGCTAATTTAAAATCATGTTTATATATCGTTACAACAATCTTATAAATATTTTTTTTTGTAAAATATTAATTTATTAAATTAATCCTAAAATTAAAATAATAATAAATAATTCATTTTAAATTTGAAGTTAATTTGATAAATTGAAATTTTTATTAATATCACCAAGAATTTTAAATTAATCCTAAAATTAAAATAATAATAAATAATTCATTTTAAATTTGAAGTTAATTTGATAAATTGAAATTTTTATTAATATCACCAAGAATATTGTTGTAAGGATATTATTATAAAAATAAAGAAAAAGTAAAGGTAAGATAATATAAATACTAGAAATGATGTGTTGAGGTATTTTTTAAATATAAGAACTAAACGAATACTTAACTCAAAATATAAAAACTAAACAACTATTTATCGAAAGAACTTGCATCGCCAAAATCCATGCTAATCCTTTAATTTGTTGGGAAGTTTTAACTTCTCAATTGTGTCCACATTCACGCACGGGATGTTTAAACTTGAGACCTCTTGTATCACTCAAAAAATTTAATTAATTAACTTAATTTACATTTGGAGGCTTGGATCTCGAGACCTCTTGTACCATTAGATAAAATTCTTATTGATTAAATTAAGAATCACACATGATATCTCTATAATGCGTTAAGGAAATTTTCGTTTATGTTATGATGGTGATAATAGATTCTTTATTTATTTTTTAATAATAATAATAATATGATAAGGTTGTAATTTAAAAAAAAATAATAATAATAACACGCTGTAGTTGTGATCGTATCGTGTCACCTATTAAACATACTTTTGTATGTTCAAAAATATAACACAACGGAGCATAACATTGGTCTATGGCGGTGGTCCATAAGATCAGCAATTTTTGTTTTTTCATTTTTATTCTTGCAAAATACAAGATAAGCAGATGTTGTGCTTTCTGCGTAATGGTCTTTTACGAGTAAAGTGAATTTATATATCTTTTCTATAAAAACAATCCATGTGGTGCATTAGTCTTACTCTAGCAATTAGCAATTTTGTTAGGCACGTGCTCTTTTTTTTTTATTAAATTAAAATCAAACCATAGGATACTACTTCAAATTGCCTCAATTGCTCGATTCAGAGATCTCACTCTTCAGATTGACCAAATAACTCGCCGAAATTCACCGACCTCGACGCCAAGTTGTCTGATCCAAGGAAATATACAAGTAACCTAACCTTCGGGTTGGCTTGACCATTTTATTAAGCTAACCGTGGAAAATAAACAACGACCTAAAAACTTTCATTTGAAGGAAACAAGTATAATTTGGGCACCATCAAATGATGAGGAAATCAATGAAATTTGTTAATCACAAAGTATTCGGACTTGGTGCTATGAATATCAATCGAAGTCACGATCTTATCATCTTCTTTCCGATGAAAGGTAGAAAATGATTAATTAAAGTAACACGTCTTCAGCAAGAAAATGCTATTTTATTTTAAGATTAAATTTCATTTTGTTTTATCTTCGAAAGAAGACAAAGGTGTGAACATTGTTCTAATAGAAAAAGTAGCAGAGGTAATTATTGGGCAAGGGAAGGCAAATCTTATGATTATGCAACAAAATGTCCACACCAAATTCACACATCCGATCAATAAAAAAATTATAAGAATATTATAGAACTCGGGTTGGACTATATTATATATAATGCAAAATGTAACAAATTTATGAGTTGTCACTTATAATAAGTCAATCGATTCATATAATGTAATTTTTTAGTTGTAAATGATAACTAAGAGTTATTGTACTATTTGATATAAAGTGACCTCATATAATAGTATTGAGTACAATACTGCAATTAAGAATACAATTACATGTCCATATTTACCATTTATTCACCTGTTACCACTTACCACCAATAAATGGGAAATTAACAAGATTAACCAAAAATTTTTTTCCAAATTCAACATTAACTCCCGTTAAAAATTCCTATCAATATTAGCAAAAAAAATATAATTGACATTTTTACCCTTTTATACTCGCGCGTCCCTCTCCTCCCAAACCCTTCCAATTCTCTCCATCAACAACGCTTATCATTGCCGGCGGCTTTCCACTCCATCCACGGCAGCCAACAAATTAAAGGTTAGTTTTAAAACTTAAATTATGTTGTTAGGATTTTGTGTTGGGTGAGGAAAGAAGATGATTTGTGATATGGATGATGTTGTTTGTAGGCTTACGGAGAAAAAATGGTGATGTGGGTGAAATAACAGCTCGAGACGGGCGTTGAAATTGCACGGTCACACCAGATCCGGTGCGCCGGGCGCCGGTCGCACCAAGTCAGAAAATTTTTTTTTTCTTACCTCCGTATTTTGTCGCTATCACCGACTGCGGTTGCCGTGACCCTTTTTTTTTATTGCCGTCGCCGTTTGCCGATTGCCGTCCTAAGATAATTTTAGTTGGTGAGGTTACGTTTAGTCTGTTTCATGAGTTTGAAATTCATCTTAAATAAAAAAGATAATTTAAAAAAATAGAGATGTGATTGGCTAATATTGATAGAAATTTTATAAGATGGTTAGTGTTGAATTTAAACAAATTTTTTTAGTTAATCTCATAAATTTCCCCGAATAAATGCGAAAGATGAATGGCCCACTAGCGAAGAAAGTTTAGCAGTAGCTGCTAGCTAGGCCAAACAGAACCAATAATCTGTGCTACTATTGCATCACGATTAACCACCGAAACCGTAAAGATTCTATTATTATACCAGCATCTGCAATGGTCCAGCTAATAAATTGTTTTAGGATCCCATAACTTACGGGCCATTGTCTTTTTCTTAGTTTGTTTTTTTATAAAATTTCATTCTTAACTTAAAAGATGCCCTTCTTTTTCTTTATCCACACAAGTTTCTTTCTTACTGTCTTTTTCTTTTACTTTTTTTGATAAATAGTGGAAAAATTATTTTACTTTTGAGTTCTGTCATGGAATGCTAAAAGAGAATCCGCAAATACAGTAAGGTATATTTTTATTTTTTAGATGTGGACTTATAAAAAGTTAACTAGAGGGCCGTTTGTTTGTTTATTTATTTATTTTAATTTAATGATTTAATTGATTTACTTTCAATAAATTAAGCCATTAAATAGGTATTTTTTTTTATTTAATGAAAATTTTTAATCATTAAGTCATTAAATCTTTTTTTTAGCTTTTTATTTAATTTTAAAAGATTGAATGATATTATTGAAAGCTATTCTCTAAAATATCCCTATCTAATTAATTAATTTTCATATTTATCTAAATAAAATTTAATAATTAGTACTAATGTACATCTGTATAACTAAATAAAATTTAATAATTAGTACTAATGTACATCTGTATAACTTGTAATAATAATAATGATAAATAGTTATTATTTTTATCTTTTTATTTTCTTCAAATTAGCATTATCTATCTTTATGTTATGATAATATATTATATTATTTATACTCTTTGAAATGCTTATTATTTATTTAATATTTGTAATTTGTAAGGGCACAAATATAAAAATACTAATTTTCATATTTAAGTTAAAAAAAAAACTTAATATTTATTTTTAACGATTTAGACTAAAAAAACAAACATATCATTCAGATTCAAGCATGCAACTCTATTCAAAATTCAGATTAATTCAAGTCTATTTAGATTTAAGATAAAATATAATTGCCGCCTCACTAAATAGTTGGGAATTACCTCAAACTTATATACGTAACTAGTTAATGTGCATAAGATCGTATTTAACACACCCATCACATTTATGTTGATTTTTTTGTTGGGTTCTTACCACATTGAAACATAATGTGAGTTCACTCGTGGTAAATTTGACACTAATATATTGCCATATCAAAGCTTATTATTAACTTAACTCATAATAAAAAAATCAACTCATGAATTAGCGATTACTTCATACTTATATGTAAATAGACTAAAATTCGTTGGTGTAAAGCCTCTAGTTAGTATAGATTTTTCGAAGTATATACTATGCACACTCAAGCAGTGTTTGTTTTTTTTGGCCTAAAATCGAATAGATTTAAATTTTTAACGTATATGAATTTGAATACGAATATTTGAATGACATATTTATTTTTTTTTTAAATATTTAAATTTTATTGACATCTTGTTTTTTTTAAAAGTCAAAAAATATATTAAACATGGTCATTTCATCATTGTATATTAAAACAAAAGAAAAAAAAAGATTGTGTTTTATATTTTAAGAAATAAGTATATTTTATAATAGATATTTTTGTAAAATATTTTAAAATATAATACTTATATCCCACTCAGATATTTTTTTCATTCAAATAAAAATTACAAAAATTTATTTTTTCTATTTACATATAAATATTTAAAAATCAAACATAAATTACAAAAAAATAAACAAACAAATTTTAAATAAATCTGAAATCAACAAAATTTTAAACTTTAAATATTTAACAAATAACCCTCCGTAGACGTAGAGTAGACTTGTGCTAATATAATATAATACAATTTATCTCAACCCGTTATGTACATATAAAAGGAAAAAATAAATGTACGATGTAATCCTACTTCGCTGTTAGTACCCGAAGATAAAACGTTATCCCACACAGCAAAAATCTAGTTCCGTCAAAAAATATACAGAGTTCTCACCGCCCATCATCAACCAATACAAGAGCATTCCTCCTCCTGACATACAATATAACCTAATAAATCTCCCTCCCTCTCTGTCTCACTTTCCAACTTCCATTGTTACAGATTAGAGAAAAACCAAAACCCCCGAAACCGAAACAGAAGAGATGACGGACCAATCAACGTTATGGGCATGCATGAGCAGCTGGCTCACCCTCACTCCCACCACTCTTTTTCTTTTCGTCAACCTCGTCATCGGAACCATTGCTGTCACCTCTCGGTTCACTTCAGCCAACAGAAACCCACAACAAACACTCGCCCGCGCTCCCTCTCTCCTTGACCGCGTTAAGTCCATCGACTTTTCCCTTTACAAATTCCCCACCGAACCCGAACAACAACAACAACCGCACTATTTTCATCAACCCACTGAAGAATCACCCACATATCCGGTCGAACCGGCACCGGACCAAACCCCCCAGATCGTCCGAGCTCCCTCTCTCTTAGACCGAGTTAAGTCTATCAACTTCGCGCTCTACAAGTTCCCCAGTTATACCACCCAAGAACCTGAACCAGAACCAAGCTCGTACGCAAATCCGGTTGAACCGGAACAGCCCGGACGGCTCGATCGAGCTCCATCACTCCTAGAGCGGGTCAAGTCTATTAGGCTCCCCTCCATTTACAGATCTCAAGAAGCGGAAACGGAGGTCATCGGCGGCCCCGACGAGGCGGAAACAAATACGGTTCATAAGCCGAAGAGGAGCAAATCGGAGTCGACGAAGAAAGCGAAGACGAAAGCGAAAGAGAATATAAAGAAGTCGGCGAGCGAGAAGGCGATGGCGGTGGAGAATTCGGCGGAGGAGGAAACGGAGATGGTGGAGCGAAGGAGGCCCCAAACGAGGCTGGAGAGAACGGTGACGGTCGGTGACGGTGACCACGCCGTCGATGCCAAAGCTGATGATTTTATCAATAAGTTCAAACGCCAGCTCAGGTTACAGAGGTTGGATTCTCTCTTGCGCTACAAAGAACTGCTTCAAGGAAAGTAAAAAATTTTTCAAAAATAAAAAATTAAAAAGAAGTAAAATCACTTTTGGATTCCGCCTTTTGTTTTTTTTAAAAAAAAAATCATGTAAAGCGGCGATTTGTTGGCTGTTTCTGTGGAACGCGCTTTCAAGTCATTTTAGGTGTTCACGGTGGTTTCCCTGTCAATGCGCCACGGAATAAGATAGCCACAGAAGTGCTTTCTAAGTTTTATGACGGAAAATAGTCCTGCAATGTACCCCGGACTTGGTCGTAATTAATGGGCCTTTTTGTCATTTCAGGTCTTTCTATCTTTATTTTTCTTGTTTTTGAGTTTATTAGTGTTAATTGGTATTTAATTAAATAATAATTTTAGTCTAGCTAGTAAGTACCGCTCTGTTTGATATATATTTTTTTGAAATGGGTTTATTTAAATAAAATTTTGATAAGTACTGTTTTTATTAAAATTTTTTTAATTATTTAGTTGTTAATAAAATTTTTTATTAAAAATTATAAAATTATTTTAATAAATAATTTTTAAAATTATATTAACAAATAAAATAAGATTATGAAATAAATAAAAAATTATTTAAATATTTAAATATTTTAAAAAAATTTTAATCTTTACTTATAAAATTTTAAAATTTAAGTTTTTATGAGTAAAAATAAAATAATTTATTCAATTTTGAAAATTTTATTAAAAAATAATTAAATGACATTAAAACTTTTTTTAAAAAATATAATATTAAATAAATATTTATGATGACTAAATAAATAGGTATGGGCGAATGCGTCGAACGTTGTTAACAATTGGCAAGTTGCTATTTAATAGCCATGGGAAATTTTTTCAAGAATGAACTTGCAATCTGACGGCTAAAAAGTGCGTAAATGCAGCTTCTGCTTCTGCATAGCTTGTGGGTAGCACATATTTAATTATATATTCGTAAAGTTTAAGAAGTCAATTGAGATAAGTGACTCAAGTCGCGGCAGGTCAGGTGCTCGGTAAGTAAAGTGAAAATCTTCACAATTTCAAATGCACTGTTAGTTTGTTGGTATTACTTGTCCAATTTGATTAAGTGACCGCGCAAGACGGGAAACTTCATCGTTCGTCCATTAGAAATCAGTCAAATCACTTCTAAAGATAATTTTGAAATTAAGAAAAATCGAGCAGGACAAGACTTCATACGCTCAAGTGAAGAAAAAAAATACACTGAATGCATCAATTTATTTAGTATTCTGGATTTAATATGGATTTTGAGTTACATACATACGAATTTGGATATGTCTCTAACTTTTTCTTAATATTATTTTTTATTTATTTATTTTATTAACTCATGCATAGATTAAAATTTTGATTGAAGACTTGAGTTTTGGGAAATGCTACTTCCTATTATTGTTTCTTGACTTTGGCTTAAAAGATGTCTAGACTTTGGCTTAAAAGATGTACATGATTCGTGATGGGTAGGGATGGCATTTATATCTGGATTTGGCCCGGATCCAAAAAAATTCGAATATGCATATTAAAAAATATCGATTTGAATGCATAATTTTTAAATCCGCGTAGATCTAGATTTAAAAAATTAGATATTCGGATCCGGTTAAAATTTATTTTATATTAAAAATTAAATTAAAAATATATATTAAAAATTAAATTTTATTTGTGAATTTATGATGTTGTTGTAGGTTATTTATGTTGAATTATTAATTTTTAAATTATAATTAAATTTTATTTAATATTATTACGTAAATTATTAAATTTTATTTTAAATTAAGAATATATATATTAAAAATTAAATTTTATTTGTGGATTAAATTTATTTGATATTATTAAGTAAATTATTAAATTTTATTTTAAATTGAGAACATATATATTAAAAATTAAATTAAAAATCAAAAATTAAATTTTATTTGTGGATTTGTTATGTTGTTATATGTTATTCATGTTAAATTATTACTTTTTGCATTATGATTAAATTTTATTTGATATTATTAAATGAATTATTAAATTTTAAATTATATATTAAATATTTAATTTTAATTTTTACGGATTCGAATATTTAAAATATTGTCCGCATCCGTTGCGAATATTACTTACATTTGTATCCGTATATTTTTTAACAGATCCGGATACACTAACGTCTATATTTGAATCCGGATTTTGTCAGATGGGGTATTGATGTTGGCCTAGTGATATTAATTAAGTTCAAACAGGTTGATGAATGCGACCATATTCAATTTGAAAATCGTCACCATATTACGTATATGCGTATGTGTTGTAGGACCATCCCAAGGAGGCCAATAGTTAAGTTTAGAAGTTCGCAAGAAAGAGACCCGAGAGTCCAAAAGATACCGGTTTGATAATGGACATGCATTTTGTCCTCTTTTCTTTCCACTATCTGTCATTCATTAAGATAAGGGGACAAGACATGACCCAATATATTTATTTAAGTGAAATTATTTATTTGATGTTTAAGATTTTTTTAAAAATATATAATTTTTATTTTTATTTAAATTACATATGAAATTATAATTTTTTGTATTTTTGTATTTTTATTTGTTGATCGTTAAGATTCTGTTAGTTTTTTTAATAAAATGACTATTTTACTCCTTAAAATTAATGTTATATGATGAAATTATATTTTATATTTGAGGTGTAAAATAATCATTTTATTAAAAAATTAACGAAATCTTAACATTTAAACAGAAGTAAAAAAATAAAAAAAATTATTATTTTAAGTGTAATTCAGATAAAAAAAATTATATATTTAAAAAAAAAATTAAGTGTTGGATAGATAATTTTTTTATATTTAATATACATAGATTATAGAAGAAGGAGCTGCTTTCATTTTCGTCCTTACACGTACGCCTATCTTATGGCACGGCTTTGATTGTAATGATTATAATGACCAAGTTGTAGCCTTAGGTACGCTTTCTCATCGGGCACGTAAATATATGCAAACCGCAAATACTTTTTAAATTTGTAGGGTCTGATTTTGAGAGGGGTGATCCGATGGGTGATCACGCTCTTCTCGTGGAGAGTGACATCGCAAAATTCCCTGATTTTTGAAACTAAAAGCATCCCATTTTATAACCTGATTTTTGAAGGTAAAAGATTCACGTAACTGACCAGTGTTTGGCCATGGAAGAGGCTTATTTTCGGATAAATTATTTAAGCAAATTCTACGCATGTGTTGTACTTGAGTGAAGCTCTTAGTATTAATACTCCTCTGTTACTAGTATAAAAACCGTGAATTTATAATTTTTATCATTTCTGAAGAAACTAACCTTTATTGGAAAAAAAAAAAACCTTTTTGAAAGTTGTTGATGCAAATTTTAGCTCAAAATATAGTAACTAATTTTTTATTTTCAACATTTTTCTACTTTTAAGTTATATGGTCCATTTCTCTTTGAGATTGAGTTTCAAATCACGTACATTCTTATGATAAAAAAATTTTGTAAAAAAAAAGAAGTTGTCAAAGTGTACCGAGATTGTATATGTTTATTACCCTCCAAACACTCAAATTAGCTCTTTATACTCAATTTCTATATAAAGAGAGTCTAGAGGGAGATGAACAATAGTTTTACATTTATGTCTTGCCTTCAAATGTGAGAGTCCTTTACCTTTTTATAGGCAAATTGAAGCATGGATGGAGGTATTATCATGAGATGTGCCATTATTATTTTGATAGGTGTCCTCAAAGCCATGTGTCAAGACTTGTTCCTAAAAAGTATTCTTTGCACACTTGTCCTAGTTTTTGCATCCTTCACCTTCAATGGGCTTGAACTTGATTGCGACTGTTATGCTGGTTTCTTATAGAAGAACTGATTTTGCGCATTTTGTCCGTGACTCATGTAGACTCTTACTCATAAGAAATTAGAATTTCTTCAAAGCACCATGTTCATTTTTGTAGAATCACGCCTTTGGCACATTGACGAAGACTTGTTCTTTGGATTTTTTATTTAAAAATATTTTTTGAATTCTTAGGTTATTTTTTATAAAAAGTAGACATAAGTTCATTTTCTACAAAAAAATATTTCTAAATAAAAAAATGACATAAGTCATTTTTTTTTTGTAGAAAATGGACTTAAGTCATCATTTGTAAAAGCACTTATTTGGCGCTTTGTTAAGAGCTTGCCCTTTGGGTATTTCATTAAGAACTATTTTTTAAGTCCCTAGGTTATTTTTTGTAAAGAATGAAAATAGATAATTCTTTGTATAGAATAGATTTAGATCACTCTTTGTAAAAGTATGATTTTGGTATTTTGTCAAAAACTCACCTTTTGAGTATTTTACTTAGAAATAGTTTTTAAATACCTAGGTCAATTTGTAGACAATTGACCTAGGTTATTCTTTGTAAACAATAGATCTAGATCACTCTTTGTACAATCATGTCTTTGATATTTTTTTAAAAACTCATCCTTTAGGCCACTTATAAATATTTTTTAAGTGTCTAAGTCATTCTTTATAATAAGTGAGTCTAGGATACTCTTTTGAGAAGCACGTTCTTGATGCTTTATCAAAAACTTGCTCTTTGAGTGTCTTGAAGCACTTTGGTTGTTCTTTGTAAATAATAGTCCTAGGTTACTCTCTATAAAAGTGTGCCATGGGTGCTTCTTTGACAACTCTCCCTTGGGCATTTCACTTAGAAATATTTTCTCAAAAGGTAGGCCGTTCTTTGTAAAGAAGGGATCTGTGTCATTCTTTGTTAGGGGTATTCAGAATCTAATTCGATTCGTTCAATCCGTCTGATTTTGTAAAAATTCGATTAATAAAAATTCAATTTTTGGATTGGTAAATTGGATTGGTGAATTGAAAAATCTACAATTGGTGGATTGGAAATTAATTTACTTTTGTAAATTCACAAAAATTCATAAATCTGCAAAAAAAAAATTATTTAATTAAAAAATAAAATTTATAAATATAATTACATTAACATTATATTATATATCTTATTCGATAATAGTAATATAAAATAAAAATGACAAAATAATTAAATAATTAAATAAACAAATATAGTTTACTAAACAGTAAAACTTCTGAAAGTAAAACAAAACACCCTAAGCCAAACAAAACACTTTAGCACTAGGGCTGGGCAAAAAAACCGATGCCTAAAAAAAACCGAACCGAACGGATCCGTTCGGATTCGGATCGGTTTTTTTTCTTATAAATATCCGAATAACCGAGTTAAATACCGGTTCGGATTTCGGTTCACTTAGCTGAACCGAATAACCGATCCGAAGAACCAAAACATTTTTGTAATTTTATCAAAACATGAAATGTGTCATATATTAATTGGCTATGCAAAATGATTACAATAAACTTGGTCACACACAATTGTTATTTTTATTTTGTGTTGTAACTATTGTTATTTTTATTTTTCTTTACAACTTTATATTTATTTAGATGGAGCATTAGAGTCTAGATTTGTATTCTTAAATCCTAATATTTCATATTTTGTTACTACTAGTTAGTAAGACATTAATGATAAGTGTGTTTTGAATATTTTGTGTTTATTGTTATTATTTGTAATGAAACTGCGATGAATTGATTGCTGAGAAAATTATTCCATTAATGAGGCCCAAGGGGCTAAAAATTTGAAATTCAAAATGGGCCCAATAGGCCCATAACCGCAAAAACCGAACTGAACCGAACCGCACCGAATTGATCCGTTTAGGTTCGGTTTTTTTTGTATTCGGTTCTTATTCGGTTCTTTTTATAAAATAACCGAATTTAATCGGTTATGCTCAATCTCGATCCGAACCGAACCAAACCGAATCGATCCGTGCCCACCCCTATTTAGCACATAATAGCAAACCTCTATCCCACTGCATGCACAAAGCTATCACCGTTTTATCTCATCACTTGAGGTAATTAAGCTTAATTTCTTACTTTATTTTCAAGCTTTTTATTTATTGATCTAAACAAATGAGATTTTTTTTTTGCTTTCAGAGTGGATTCCCACTCCCACCTCCCCTCGTTGGAGTGGAAATCCCACTCCACATTCCTAAAGTGAGTAGACCTCACGAGATAGGACTCCCACTCGCCCCTTTAAATAAGTAAGTAAACATTAGGGTGGGAGGACTTTACAACCCTACTCCAGTAAGTAAATATTATATTAGTGTTAGGTAAACTACATTATTATGATTGTTGTGAGATTAAAATTTAGAATACATATATTTGTTAAATTTTCTTATAAAAGTACTATTTTGTCATATAATGACAAAAATATATATATATAAGTTTGAACCTTCAGGATTTATAAAAAAAATATTAGTCTTTTTATTCAAATATTAAAGTTATAATAGAAACTTTAAAAAAGTGTGGTGGCTTATTTATCAAGTTATATATAAAAAGCAGCCTCTTAAGTACTTTTGAAAGCTATTGTCAAAATAAAAAAAAAATAAAAAAATTATCAAATAAGTAACTCTTAGAAAATTTATCAAATACTATTTTTTTATCAAAACTTATTTCATAAGAAACTTATAGCATTTCATTCTCAATCCAAAATAGGGCATAAATAAGCCACATTGAATAATGAAAGGATTGTGGAATTTTAGCGAAAACAGCTGCGTTAACAACATGTTGGACTGTTGGAGGGATTTGTCTTCCTCGATTTAGCCAATTACACTTGTTCTAAAATTGCAATAGCAAGATAAGAAGAGATAAGCATAGCAAAAGCAACTTGCCTTTACCACTCCGCTTGCTAAGATAGACTGCCTCCATGACTTAGTAAGGGATCCATGATTTATGAACCCATGCCGTATGCACGCAGTAGAAAATAAGAAGAATCCTGGTACATAAATCATGTAGCTAAAAATGGGAAATATCCTGCTACGCTAAGCATGTAGCAAGAAATGAGAAATTTCAGCCTTGGTGCTTCATTGATCTAACAATGAGTGCGAATAATCTTGTTGCTTTTGTTATATATGTTGTAATATTATCAATGATAAGAATAAACAGAGTTTGTAATAAATGAAAGCAAACTATGGTTAATTAAATGGTGTAAGAATTTGAATTCATAGCTTCAGAAATGAATAAAAAATCAACTAATGCAATTAATCTTAATTTAAAGAATCAATTAATTTGCAATGGATTTGCTGTGAGTTTAGACTAAAATTAAAAAGTCAGTGTTCATTGAATTACTATAAATAGGACTTCAATTTTACTTCATTAGCACCAAGAGGAAAAGGAAATCATTCCTTGGTATTTAAAAGCATTTCCTTTATTATATCTCTCTTTACAATCATATAGTTTCAAATAAGAGGGTTTAGTGAATATTCCAGTGTTGTTAACTGCGATATTCCAATTTTCTTAATATTATGGAGGAAATTTGCATAACAGTCTATTGCAAACTCTTTCGAGTGGGTGCAAATAAAACTTCAAGGAAACTGTTATACACGCTCCAAAACCATTGATCTGTCATATTATTCCTCTTTTCTTTAACAATCTTAAGGTTTTATTTTGGAAAATATGTCAAATTCAATGGTTCCAGACTTCTATTCAAATGAATTTAAACAAAAAATGGTTCCGGACTTCCATTCAATTGAAGGATAAAAATAGCGTATCATGTATATTCCGAGAGACGTTGAAGAATGATAACTTAGGTTTTAAGAAAAACATTTTACTTAATCAGAGAGATAAGTGGCTCTTTTGATGGTGGAAAGCGATATCAACGAGTTTAAATAGAGTAATTTAAAGAGAGGAGAACGCTAAGCCGCGAGTTTTTTCCCCCCCTCTTGGTCAAGGCGTGAGTTGATAAGAGTAACTTCTGCGTGAGGAGAAAAAATAAAACATAATGCAATAATTAGGTAGGCAATTTCTATTTTAGAGGCAAATAAATACTATATAGTAGTATTTAGGTTGACAATTTTATGTTTTGGAGACAAATAAAGACCGTTGTCACCCCCATAACAAGTTTAATTTTCTTATTTATTGTGATAATTAGATATAAACAATTATAATTAAAGCAATTATATTAGTAAATGTATCACTAAATAAAACTGTTAAAATAATAGTAAAAAAAATTCTAAATACTAGGATTGCTGTTAAAACATTTTTATTACATATTATAATTTTTCGCTTTGTTAGGATTATGGTTGTTAATGGAATCCCGTATCAATATTGACTCGATAATCGTTGCTCTTGTAAATGCTCATGAAAACAGGATAGAGCACAAGTGTCATAATAGTGCTAAAAGAAAGAAATCATCTTAAGGAAATAAAATAATATATTTTTTTATATTGTATAATATTACATTTAGCGGGGGAAATTTTTTCTTGGTGATGGCATATTTCCAACGGAATATATCCATCGGTAAAAATTTGTCACCCTTCAAAAAACTAGACTCCAACCATATTTTGAACCCTTAGAAATATTGGATAGTCCCTTGGAAATATAGAATCTTTTTGCCATAACGTTCATCAATTTGCACATGAATTATATAATCAAAGTGTAATAAAATTAAAACAATTACTAAAAGAATCTAATAAGTTCATTATCAAAATAATAATCCAGTATATGTAACAAAGATAAATGTAATTCATTCATTGTTCAACTTCATATACATAAAATGATTCTTCATCTTCATTTGGTCTTATACTTCAAGAAGTTGGATTATATATTCTTACTTCTCAAGTATTCCATCAAATATTCTGCTCATCACTTGCGATTTGTTCCTCATCTTCATAATCTACCATAAGATCCTGAATTATTTGAAAACCATATTGATAGTATTTAGTTATCAACATAATTGAAAACTATACTAATAGTATGCTAGTACCCTTTTAGCATACAACAATTATCAAGCAAGCATGGGGCATTTCACAATTTTCCTTAGCAACAGTATAAACTATTCTAAATGTGTATCAATCATGTTTGATTACTCCAAATTTACTTAAGTCAAATCCTCTTTACAAGCACTGTCAAACTAATTCATGAGTGAATCTGGATTCTATTTTGATGCATGAGATCATAAAATAGTTGATGAACTATGCAAAATATGATCCTTAACTATGCTAAATACACATGACCAGAATATGTAACAATAATTGCCCATCATACATACCTTTAATTTGCACAAACACGCTCCTTGATACAAGTGTAAAGTCCTCGATCTGCCTTAAAACATCTACATGCATAAACTTTACCCATCAATAAAATTTTCAAGTCATTTATATAGGTCAAGTTTAAGGATATTTCAGGTACATACATCTCCATTTAGCTAAAATATAGAGCAATATAAACAAGGTAAAATTATCATATGCAGCTTTTAGCATGTTTAAGAAATGTAGATGTCAAAATCCCATTTGGCTATATATTTTACATATATTAATTACGCCAAATGGAGGAAGAAGTATGTGACACTTTTTGCATGCAAAAACTTTCTTATATTTATATTTGTTCAAAATGTAAAAGAACTAACTTAAAAAAAATCAAAAAAGAAAAGAAAGAAATAAAAGAATATAGATTGACATCTCACCGTTGTGTTCGTGATTAATGTTAGAAAGTTGAGCGCCTTCTTGAAATTCACTTTATCTCTATAACAAGGGACAAGGCCATAATAATTTAGTGTCATGTACTTGAATTAAACATGAACTTAACCTGAATAGAAGTAACATTTGAAACTTGAATCACAAATCTTCGGCAATTTGCTTGGACATTTTACTTAGTTAATGCAAAGTTTCTGGATTTCAAAGTTAATGTAAAGTTTCTCGATTTCAACAATAGGCCACTATAATAATTGTTTCCCAATTTTATCTATATAAAGTTTACTGGGAATTGCCAGCAAAATTAGTCCAAAAACAGAGTTTTCAAATATAAACAGTTCTAACTAGTTTAAATAGTATTTAAAGCCAAATTACATGTACTTTAGCCATAAACCATTAAAATGAATCAATAAGTAATCAAACTACCTGCTTATATTCAATAAACCATATGCACTCATTCAATTCATGTGGCATTATCTCAAGGATAAATGCAACATGTATCTTCTTAGTGTAAGTATTAGTTTTGGGAATTGGGTATCCTTGAAAATCCACATCCCCTCCCCTCAAGTAATTATGGCAGGGACAAGGAGGGTATAGGGCCATAAGTAGAATCAGAGATGGGTATAGGAATGTCGATCCCCTCCCCTTTCTTACCCTCCCGATCACCATCCCTAGTAAACAATAGGACTTTACGACTTTAAAATATCCTATTATACACTATAAGCTATCAAACTAATGATGATCATAATCTGAATATAAAAAAACTGAAAAAAATATCAAAATAAGATAAATCACAAAAGATGTTGAAACTAGAATATCAAAGAAATCAAGAGGTTGATTTCCACGAGCTCATTATTGATAACCAAGATAAAGTTTTTCGTCTCAGTTAAGCCCAGAACCTCTCCACTCTTTGAAAATAAAAATTTACTTTTTATTACCCAAGCTACAAACAATCAAAATCTTCATATAAAATACAAATTTTGGCTGTTCAAAAACTAACCTGTCACCAATAGGTGACGATCCAACTGCATAAGGAGCAACGATGACAGCTCTCTTGATAGTAGAAACAAAAGCAACAATAACAGGAGAAGAAGAAGAATTAGTTCTCGAATTCATGCAAGTAGGTTTGAAAAAAGGGTGAAAAACAAAATTAACAATGCAAATAGTCCAAATCACAATAGAATTCATCAAAATCAAAGCCATACATACATTACGAAAGCATAAAAAAATTAATTATTACAATAAAAGGCATGGGATTTTATTATATAGCGTTAGGTGCATCTTGATGTCATCTAGGGCTTCAAATCAAACGCACCACCTTTGATTGGGCAATCCCAACTTCTAACATCTCTTCAAATGGCTTAGACTCGACATGATTTGCAACAAAACCATTGGAACTCCACCACCGTCAATCTAAGAAATTGATGGTAGATTATCATCATTCTCATTGGAGCAAAGTAAGGGATTTTGATGGGGCTCAGTAATTTGATTTCTATAATTCGCTTTCGTTAACTCAATTTGGAGATGATTTCCTTAAAAAATTACAAAATGTTTATTAATGGATGGGGAGGAAAAAATCACAAAGTCATGAGCTAAAACATGATATAGGCGCCGTCGCTCAATATTAAAACAAAAAAAAATATAAAAATTCCTATTTTTTAGGGCTCAATGATGTTGTCGCTCTAAATTTTGGAGTTGTAATACCCGCCAAAAAAATTGATTTTACTGAGGGATTTTTGTTATTTTTTCCGAGGAAAATGTTACTATAGGTAATAATATGTGCACTTTTCTCTGATTACTCACGAAACCTTAAAATCCCTCGGAAACAGGCTATCCACCTAGGGATGTCCCTAGGAAATAAATGGTAGGCAATATACATTTTTGTTGTAGTATGTTAGTGGATCGAAAAACGTGCGTACAGTACATGCATATACACGGAATGACAGCCCTGATTATGTGTTCTATCTAATTAAAACATACCACGTATCGCAATCCTGAGTATCCAATTTATTTTAATTCGATGGCCATGATTTACTCATTGTATCTATAAAAAGGGGGCTCCCTCCCTAATTTGACACCCCTGAATCAATTTTTAATCTCCATTTTCTGTAATTCCTCCTCTATCTTGTATTTTCTACATATTTTAATAAATTCTCATTTTACCCCTAGTTCAATTATGAATATCTAATTTTCTTTCAAGCTTAAGCTTCGCTTGGGTTGAAGATGAAGTCTCAACATGCTCCATGGGCTTAATTTGGTAAATTTACTTTTTCTTCCCCTTTGATTTATGTGGATGTTTTGACTTTTCATTTACAGATAGTAATACTCTTGTCTAGATATTGGTTGGTATAATCGTTTTCATAGTGCAAGGTTATTACTATTTGGCACAGTAAGCACTTAGCACCATATTAATTAGAGTGAAGTTCATGAGGAGTGGAAAATCTCCATTCATGATTTAATTGGCATTAATAAAGAATGTTAAGCCCATAGTGCATGTTGAGTACAGATCTAGAGACCCAAGCATTTCATTTTTATAGTTTATTCTCATTGCTCTAATTTAAATCATCAGATAGTCTACGTCACTTTCATTATAAATCCAATCACCCACTTAGAAAATTAATTATACAAGCAATTACAATTCACTTTCTTGTGGGATCGACACTCGTCATCGTTGATCTATTCTAAAATAGATTCATGTTCTTGCGAGTTCAATAAAATTTGCACAACAAGTTTTTATCGCTGTTGCCGGGGAGATAAGTTATTTTAATTTATAGCATAATTTTTAATTTCTTTATTTATTTATTTTAGTTGTTTTCTTGTAATTTTTTTATTATGAAAAAAAAGAAAAAAATGAATCTGTAGTTTGAGGTAAGTATTTTTTTTCTTCTTTAAATTTCTGTAATTTAATTTATTTTTCATCTTATTTTTTATTTTGTTAATTTGGCAGGTTCAAACGCCTATTAATTTATTTTAATTTATTTCACGTATTTTATATATATATATATATATATATATATATATATAGCACTTGAGTTTGTTTTTATGGCAAAATTGTAATAGTGTGATAAGGTTAGTATCATAATTTCTCCTTCCTTTTTATTTTTATTTTTTCTCATTTTTTCTGTGTTATTTGCATGCATGGTCAAAGGTCACAATTACCTAATCTTGAGCTTATAGACTTTGAATTGGAAAAAACACTTCACACACACAAGCACGTTGTAATTAAAAATAAAATTGGAATAGATTTACAACCAGCACCAAAGGAAAGACCATTTAATGACTGCTTCAGTCCTTTAGCTAACTTGAGCACATAATGCATACGATACCTAAATATAGCTGTTATGAGTTTTTAGTTAAAACTTAGATGCTCTCCCAACATTCTATGGCCTAAAAAATGAAGATCCATATAATCATTTGAATGATTTCCATGCTATAGTTCAAACTTTTAAATATGAGAATGTTTTAGATGATGATGTTAAACGTAGATTATTCTCATTTTCTTTAAAGGATAAAGCTCGTTTATGGTTCAATGCATTGCCTGCTAATAGCATTACATGATGAGAATAAATAGTAACAAAATTTTTGAATAAATATTTCTTAGTACATAAAACCAATGCTATTCGCAGGGAAATTTCAGAGTTTACCCAAAGAGAAGACAAGCAGTTTTTTGAAACATGGGAGCTATTCAATGGGCTACTCTTAAAGTGTCCACATCATAGGTACGAGAAATGACACCAATGCCAATACTTTTTGGATGGATTATTGCCGTATGTACAAGAATGACTAATGGTAATAAGTGGAGGAGAGATAATGTCAAAAAGTGCATAAGAGATTTGAGATTTCTTTCAGTGACAAGTGAATAATTCCTAACAACGGAATCGTTCACTCAAGAATACTAGAAGAGTTAATGGAGTGAATGAGGTTCACATTGGCGAGTAAAGTTCAGAAATTAAAGAAGTCAAAGAGATAATTGAAAGTCTTTCCCCACAAATAGCAGCGTTAACGACTGCTAAATTGACAGAGCCACATGACCAGGACTCATACCCAGATCAAGCCAATGTCATAGGTGTAATGAGAAAGCCATCAAACTACAACCCTTACTCCAACACATATAGTTTTGGATGGAGAGACCATCCCAATTTTTCATGGTCTCAAGGATTCCAATAGAATGGACCAGCAACTCTACCTCTATCAATGAAACTAATTTCTTAAAATCCTTAAGCTTTTCAGCCACCATTTAGACCATATAATCAGAACTCGAACTTCTCTTAACTCAGACCATGGGAGGATGCATTTTAAAATTTCAAGAATTTTACTCACTCCACAATTGAGCAACAAAATCGTACTATTAATGAACTGCGAAATGAGATGAGAGCGGGCTTCAACTCATAATCCCAATCATTTTCAAACCTCAAAAAAATAATGGGACAACTCGCTTCTTCAGTTCAAACTTTGGCATTAACTGTTGAAAAAGGCAAATTATCGAGTCAACCAGTACTTAATCTTAAACGAGTGCATGAAGCAAGTACCAGTTCACCTCAGTAGCATGAAAAGGTCAAAGCCATCATGACCTTGCGAAAAGGAAAGGAAGTCGATAACAAAATGGAGATGTCGGTGTAAAAAATAACTCAAATTGTACCTGTAAATGCATAAGACTCATCATTAGAGGAAAAAGAAGAAACCAACCCACGAGAATATGCTCCTAAAGCTCAATTTCCATAGAGGTTAGCTAAAGCAAAGAAGGAAAAACCCACAAGTGAGATTTTTGAAATCTTTAAACAGGTAAGTGTTAACATCCCTTTGCTTGACAATATAAAACAAGTGTCATATTATGCAAAGTTTCCTAAAGATCTTTGTACCAAAAAAGAGAAACATTCACGTTAAAAAAGAGACCTTTTTAACAAAAAACATTTGCTTTATACTCCAAAACAAAATTCCTCTAAAATGCAAAGACCCAGGCTCCTCTATTATCTCATGTAGTATAGGGAACCACATAATTGAGAATGCTTTGTTGGACTGAGGAGATAGTGTAAATCTGTTGCCTTACTCAGTATTTAAGAAACTTAGACTAAGAGAATTATACCCAACTCTAGTGGTGTTACAGCTTGCAGATCGGTTCATAAAAAAACCTTGTGGTATTATGGAAGACGTGCTTATACAGGTAGATAAGTTTTATTTTCCTGTTGATTTCATTGTAATTGACACTCAACCAATCCAGGATTCGAAGAAGCACATCCCTATTATTTTAGGACGACCTTTTTTTATCAATTGTCGATGCTCACATTCAATGCAGGATTGGAAATATGCAGTTATCCTTTGACAATATGACTATGGAGCTAAATATCTTCAACATTGCTAAATAATCTCACAATGCAGTTGATGGAATTGTTGATGTGGATTTAATAGAAGAATTAGTTGATAATGCTTTTCTTTCAAACTTTAATGGTGACTCTTTATAAATATGTTTAACTCACTTTGGTTTGGATTTGGATATTGACAGATCAATGGATGAGGTTAACATCTTACTTGATTTAGCAGTATCCATGGACACTAATAAATGAAAGTTAAGAGTGAAACAACTAGCACCATCAGAGAAAAAACTCAGTCCATCATCAGAATCACCACCAAAACTTGAGCTCAAACTATTACTCGACACTTTGGAATATGCATTCTTGGGAGAAGAAAGCACTCTGCTAGTAATCATTTCATCATTCTTAAATGACAAACAAAAAGGTAAGTTGTTGGAATTTTTAAAAGTGCACAAAGGAGCATTAGGATGGACCATAGCCGATATAAAAGATATAAACCCAATGGATTGTATGCATTACATTGACCTTGATGAAAATGTTAAACCTACCAGGGAAATGCAACGTCGATTGAACCCTAACATGATAAAATTTTTTGGAACTGAAGTTCTTAAGCTGTTAGATGGAGGTATTATTTACCCAATTTCTGATAGTTCATGGGCCAGTCCTGTGCAAGTTATCCCAAAAAATCAGAAGTCACAATAGTGACCAATGCTAATAATGAATTAATACCCATTAGAGTGACTATAGGATGGCACGTATGTATTGATTATAGAAAGTTGAATTCTGTCACGTGTAAAGATCATTTTCCTTTATCATTTATCGATCAAATGCTTGATAGATTAGCAGGTCGTGAGTTTTATTACTTTCTAGAAACTCAGGATATAATCAGATTCTCATAGCACGAAAAGATCAAGAGAAAAACACTTTCACTTGCCCTTTTGGTACTTTTACATATAGGAGGATGCTATTTGGATTATGTAATGCACCTGCTACACTTCAACGACGCATGTTAAGTATTTTTTCTAATATAGTTGAACAATTGCTTGAATTTCCCATGTCATTTTCTATGCTAGTATGACATTGAATGATGCACAGTTGAACTATTTAGACACTGAAAAAGAAATGCTAACAGTAGTGTTTGCATTAGAGAAATTTTGATCTTATCTCATTGGTTGTAAACTAATTATTTTCATAGATCATGCTGCTCTTAAATATCTTCTCATAAAGAAAGATACAAAAGCTAAACTAATTTGTTGGATGTTACTTTTGTAGGAATTTGACTTTGAAATCAAAGATAAGAAAGGCACAAAAAATGTTGTGGTAGACTATCTCTCTGGTCTCAATTTTGTTACAATTACAGAACCATTACCCTTAAATGAATGATTTCTAGATGAGGAATTGATGAGTGTAGAAGTATTACCATGGTATACTGATATAGTTAACTATCTTATTACAGATAAACTTCTGGAGCATTGGACTAAGCAGGACAAAGCCAATTTTTTTGCGGAAATAAAGAATTTCTTCTAGGATGACCCTTATCTGTTCAAGTATTGTGCAGATCAAATTGTCAGACAATGTGTTCCAAAAAGTAAATTTCAAAATATCCTTTCATTCTGCCATGAACAAGCTTGTGGAGGCCATTTAGCGCTAAGAAAATAGGTACTAAAATTTTACAATGTGGTTTCTATTAATCAACTGCACTTCAATATGCTTACATTTTTGGCTTTTCATGTGATAAGTGTCAACGAATGGAGAGCATTACACAAAAGAACATGATGCCACTAAACCCAATTTTAGTGGTTGAGATTTTTTATGTATGTGTTATCGACTTCATGGGACCCTTTTCCCTTTGTTTTGGCCATCAATATATATTGGTCGCTGTTGACTACTTATCAAAATGGGTAAAAGCAGTTTCATGTAGAACCAATGATTACAAAGTGGTGATCGAATTTTTGAAAACAACATTGTTTACGCTTTGGATTCCCTCGAGCAATAATCAGTGATAGTGGAGCCCACTTTTGTAACAAATAATTCAAAGCTCTTTTGACAAAGTATTTCATTACTCACAAAGTGGCGACCCCATATCATCCGCAAACTAGTGGCCAAGTTGAGATCTCCAATCGAGAAATAAAGCACATATTGGAAAAGACGGTGAGAACAAACAGAAAAGATTGGTCATTAATATTGGATGATGCATTATGTGCATATAAAACGGCTTTTAAGACCCTTATTGGGATGTCACCTTATAGGCTAGTATATGGAAAAACTTGCTACTTACCTGTGGAACTTGAGCATCGTGCATACTGGGCCATCAAGAAATTCAACTTTGACATGCAGCAAGTTAGCTCAGAAAGAAGATTGCAGCTGGCAAAACTCGAAGAAATTCATAATGATGCATAAGAAAATGCCAAGATTTATAACCAGCGAATAAAAGTCTTTCATGAGAAGCAAATTATGAGAAAATCTTTCAACCCAGGTCGGAAAGTTCTTTTATTCAATTCTCGCTTACACCTATTCCTAAGTAAGTTATACTCTCGATAGACTGGTCCCTTTATAGTTCACACGATTTTTCCACATGGAGCAATTGAAATTAAGAATCCACAGAACTATGTCACTTTTAAAGTTAATTGTCAAAGATTAAAGCCATATCTAGAGTACCAACCACATGGAGAGGACACCGAATTAAATTTGAGTGACTTGCTAAATTTGAACTGAGATTTTTTTTCTTTTTTTTTTTCTTCTTTTCAGTGATTTAAATTTTTGTAAAGAGCGTGTACGATATAGTCTTGGGAATTTGACTATAAACGATCCTATTCGCCAATTTATAAGAAAACTGGATGGGAAGCCGATCCTCGACCCATAGAGGGCGTTCAAGTAGTTTTTGGACATAAAACCTGAGGAATATGTGAGCCACAATCACAAATACCTGTAAATATCGTTTTATTGTTGTTTTATCAATTGCATTCTTGTCTTTAATAATTGTTCGCTTTTTCTTATTACTATTTCCTTTTTGACTCTTGAGCCATGTGCTTTACGCGTTAATTGACACAGACATGCTACCTCATATACAGTTGTGAACCATTGTCACCAAGATCCTTGATATATGATCATTTTTTTTAGATTCAATTTTTTTTTAGAAGCATCCCAATGGCAGCTACTCTCAGTAAACAATTCAAGAACATTTGTGTACTCTCTGGATTTAACTATGCAAACATAAAGAGTTCGTTGAGGCAGCTATAGATCTTGGTTGAAGTATAGTAGAAAGAAATTTACATTTGGTATATGGAGGAGGTAACCGAGGGTTATCAAAACTAGTCTCATAAGCTGCTTATATAAAAGAGAGTCAAATGTTAGGCATCATCCCAATAAGCCTAAAACCGTTGGGCTGTTTGTTTGACTCACCAACTGGAGAAGAGTTAGTCGTCTCAGGTATGCAAGAGAGAATAACTGAAATGTTAAATTATGCGGATGTTTTTATTTTCCTACCAGGAGATCTTGCAACTCTAGAGGCACTAACCACATTAGCATCTTGAGCCCATTTGAACATTCATCAGAAACCTATGGGTTTGTTAAATGTCAATAACTTTTATAATGACTTTATCGCATTTCTTAACCATGCAATAAAAAACTATTTCATCCCTTTCAGAGCGAAATTTTTTTTTATTTGTGCTCATACTACTAATGAGTTACTTAATATGTTACAAGCTTATAGACCAGAGCTAGATCCTAGGACCTTTGTGTTGGAATGAGCAACTGATGATGGTAATAGTAGCCGTAGTAAGAAGTGTAAATTAAATTTAACTATCCGCTTGTAAATATTTTCTTCTGTGATGCAGCACCCTAGAATGTCTTCTAAACCCTAATTTTTTTTCTTTCTTCTTTCAAGCATTGAGGAAAATGTTTCATTCTGGTTGGGGGGAGCGAATAATTGACAATTGTGGAATATCTTAATCTTGGTATAGTTTTTACTGATTTTTATTGTAGAAACTAATTATGGCTAAATTTTTAAGTCGAAAATGTTCTAGAAATGCATCTTCTTATTAAAAAAACAAATTCCCAAACATTTCTTTTAAGCTTCAACATTCATTTTAAGTTTGACCTTTCTAACTTTTTCTTTTACCAATTAGTTTTTCTATGTCATCTTCACCATTTTGCTTACATATTTTTCATGTCTACAATAGGTTTGGGGTAGAATTTTTTTTTAAAAAAATTTAACATTGGATGACATGATAACTTTCAAATTTTAATATTTGTATTATCTTTGGCCTGAGTTATGTTACACCATGTTTGCTACTTGTTGATGTTGGAGACAAATATAAGTTGGTTGAAAGAATGCACATGTCATAATAAATTCTAAGTGAGTTTTTGAGTATGTCATTTTTCTTGGAGAATAACCCTTTTTGCTTATTCTTCATTCAACTTAGCAGTTTATTGTTTTATACATTATTTCTAGATTTACTTGGAGTTAACGTTCTCTTAAAAAAAAAAGGTGTGTGTTGCTACATCTGAGGTCCATTTAATTGGTAGATATGGAAGATTATTTAGAACCCTAAAAGATGACAAAAAAAAAATGTCATCTTTGATCCGTTTGAGCCTTTCCAGCCAACCTTATTAATATGTATTCATAATTAATCCCTTTGAGTCATTGGTAACTTATTATCTTATCCCACTTCAATGTAGAGTATCACCTTATATTTTGTATTTCCCACCCCCGAAAACCCAAGGGTTCCTTCGCAAGGTTCGTCCACGGAGGGTGAGTCAAGGCCTAAGATCGGGCCGAAAGGCGCAGTTGATGGACAACAGGTGAATATTCCTATACTACCCTTTGTTGGTCTCGAGGGACGGAGGAGGCTAGGTTAGCCAAAAGATGGTTATCGGTTCAAGGACGCAAGGTGCCCCTGTTTTTTAGGGTAAGAAGGGGTAGAGAAAATGCGCCGAGCACCACCCATTTATGTTTAAAAATAGAGATAATTTTTCATTCATAAAAAAAGGTGCTATAAAAAAATAAAAAAATAAAAGTAAATAACTAAAATAATAAATAAAAAGAAAAGAAAAGAAAAGCGAATTCAAGTGAAAAACACCTAACAATCTCCAAAGTTCTCTATTTTTCAAACATATATTTTATTTTTCCTATTATCCCTTCTTTGGTAACTACATCTCTAACTTACATTATGTCCTAATAAATATCCTTCTTGATTTTAGGAAACTATAGTATGAAGTTGAAACTAGTTATATGGGTTAAAAAGATGTGGTATTGCATAATAATAAAAAAAATAAAAGAAAAATAAAAAAAATAAATGATGAATATATTAGTTTGATTCGCATTTTGTTTAACTTAAGATCATAGTATTTCTATGATGAGGGCATACTTCTTTCATCTTGGTGAGAGTGTGTGATATTATTTCTTTATTTTCTCTCAATTTACTATTTATTGGAGTGATTATTTTTGGGTTTAATTTCTTTGTGAGCGTATCACTACTATTGTTTAGATTTTGGGTTTGACATATCATTCTTGGAAGTGACTCGATTTCTGTAGCTATGACAAAGTTTTCTGGACTGATTCATGTGGAGAGTTGATGTGGGGATGATATTTCTTTAGACTGGAGATAATGCCTATACTTTTATTTGATTGTTATCATTAGTCTTATTAAATAAATACAACTGTTTTAAAAAAGAAAACAATCATTTTGGTTTGAATTTTGTTTTCGCTTAATTTGTTAGGGACTAGCGACAAGCTGGTTGGGGGGTGTGTTGTGTGCTAGAAAGTGTGTATTTATAAAGGAAAAAATTATTATTTTACACTGCAAGTCTCACTAATATCCCTATTTTTATGTCTTTAAGTCTCTTGTGATTTAATTATTTATGTTTTATTTTAATTAAGTATTTTATGTATTCTAGGGGGTATCATAGTCATTTCACAATGAATAAGAGATCAGATAGCAAAATAGACAGGAATTTTGAATTCAGGACAGTAAAAAATCTTAGAAAGAGTCTAAAAAGATAAATGGCACTGTTTAAATATATGGTATTGTTAACGATACTTTCATGGCACTGTTCACATATGCTATATGATGACGTGGCAATATTCGATTGGATGAATGATGTGGTATTGACTGCTTATGTGACATGGATTGATGATGTAGTGTTGATTGATGATGTGTCACGATGTTGTTGGACTAAAATGCTTATGTGGCATTGATCGGTGACGTGACAGTATGTTAGTGGATCGAAAAATGTGCGTATAGTACATGCATATACATGGAATGACAGCCCTGATGATGTGTTCTATCTAATCAGAACTTGCCACATGTCGTAATCCTGAGCATCTAATTTGTTTTAATCCGATGGCCATTATTTACTCATTATATCTATAAAAAGGGGGCTCCCCCCCTAATTTGACACCCCTGAGTCATTTTTAAACTCTATTTTCTATAAATTATTCTCTATCTTGTATTTTCTACGTATTTTAATAAATTTCTATTTTACCCTTAGTTCAATTATGAGCAGCTAATTTTCTTTCAAGCTTGGGTTGAAGGTGAAGTCTCAACATGCTCCACAGGCTAAATTTACTTTTTCTTTCCCTTTGATTTATGTGGATGTTTTGACTTTTCATTGACAGATAGTAATAATCTTGTTTAGATATTGGCTAGTAAAACCATCTCTATAGTGCAAGGTTATTACTATTTGGCACGGTAAGCACTTAGCACCATATTAATTAGAGTAAGGTTCATGAGGAGTGAAAAATCCCCCTTTATGATTTAATTGACACTAATAAGGAATATTAAGCCCATAGTGCATGTTGAGTACAGATCCAGAGACCTAAGCACTTCATTTTAATAGTTTATTCCCGCTGCTCTAATTTAAATCATAAGATAGTCTACGTCACTTTCATTATAAACCCAATCACCCACTTAAAAAATTAATTTTACAAGCAATTACAATTCACCTTCTCGTTGGGATCGACACTCGTTATGGTTGATCTATTCTACAATAGATTCATGCGTTTGCGAGTTCAATAAAATTTGCACAACATATATACTTCAAACTTCCTCAAAATCTCTTTAATGCAAGTATAGATTCTTAGATTTTAAACCATGAAATGTTGATAAAAATTAAATAATACCTGATTTGAAGTTGAATCGAGATGCTTCTAGAGGAAATACTATACATGAAGGTGCTCAAGTTCTAGTTGGATTCATGTAAATAAAGTCTCGTTATTGTTAATCCGTCTAAGACTTTCACTTGTAAAAGTTTTCTGAGGTATTTGAAAATGATCTTTCTTATTGAGGCTCTCATGATATATAATGATAAAAGAAAATACAATCATCAAACACACTTAAGTAAAAGAAATAATAATGTGTATAATTCAAGATATAAAAATAAACAATCAAACAATTCAAATGATAAAGTAACAATAAAAAAAGTTAAATCACTGATTAAAAATGAAAAAGATTTAATGGGTTACTCAAATTTATTTTGATGCTTTCTTCACTTTGTTAGTATTTTAGATATAGTTTTAATTTTTTATCATTAACTTTGAATATGACATTGTTTTTTAGATTTTCAATTTTTATGACCCTATATGGATATCCATTTTTTATAACAATGGGTCATCTCAGTCTTAGTGATGTTTTTGTCGAAGATGGTTGAGTATAAAGTGTCGTAAATGTAGAAATGCATCTTTTGAAGGCAGTTTAAGGATGATCTTTCCTATTTTTTCTTTTATTATTTATGTTTTTTTCTTATGTTTTTTGCTTTTTTGCATGCATATTTTTAAATTATGAATAATATCTAGAATAGGTGGGGGGGAGGGGATAATTGATGCAAATTTTAAATATGTATTCTTTTTTGTTTAAAATAATCTAAAAAAATAATTTTTTAAAACAAAAAAATTATAATTTCTTTTCTCTATTTATACTAATTCACGATCAATCCACATCACACATATAAATAAAGTCAATTATATCATGATCATATATTTGTTCCATAACCAAATATAAACTTAACACATTCCACTAACAATTACCACACCTAACATGGTAAAAACTTATAATTTCACAATTATAATTAAACACTTTTTATTGCAAATGTAAATTATAATAGTTTATGAAAGAAAATAATTTAATTTATGTAATTAAAAATAAAATTTGATTAAATTATATTTTTTACTAAGAGTTTCACCTTACCCTAATTATTAGTAAATCGTATTAAACAATTAAAATAAAGGTAATTATTAAAATTAAATTATACATAATTAAGAAAATGAAATTTGAAATTTGAAAATTAAAAATAAAATTAATTTCCATAGCTTGGTGAGATAATAATTTAATAAAAATAATTTTTTAAAAAAAATAAAAAAGAATTTATTAAATTGTATTTACTATTAAAAGTGGATTTGAAATTTGAAATAGTTTATTTATTTGGTAGTTTAATTTTCATACAATTAATCTTTTGGATAATAAAATAAAAATTAAATGAATTTATTAATTGTATTTATTATTAAGAGTGGATTTATAACCTCAACTAATTTAATTTCATTGTTTCACTTAAATTAAGTTGCACATATTTAAATTCTATTTTCATTTCTTAGATAAATCAAAATAAACAAATTAAATCTTTTTTCTGTGTATGAACCTCAAACAAGATCAAATATTTTTTTTTTTTAAAGTGTTCAAAAACTAACATGACTCGAAAGTATTTAATTTACTCATAAGTATATGAGTGTTTAGTTATAAAAGGCTTTGTGAGTCCGAGGTCAATATACAAAGAAAAAATTTAATTTATTTATTTTAATTTATCTAAGAAACGAAAATAGAATTTAAATATGTGTAAATTAATTTAAGTGAAATTATGAGATTAAATTAATTAGAGCCATGAATCCACTCTTAGTAGTAAATATAATCTAACAAATTCTTTTTATTTTTATTTTATTGTCTAAAAGATTAATTGTACAAATTACAATTATTTTCTCATTAATTTTATTATGGATTAAGTAATTAGTGTACCAAAATTTAATTTATCTATAATTATTCAAAATACTGTTTTCCCATACTTTGTACTAAGATATTGAGAAGTTATTATGCCAAATTCCCATATTTGTCTACAATAAATCAAAATTTCAAAATATAAAATATGAATAAAATTACATAGAAAATAATTTAATATATGTAATTAAAAATATAATTTGATTAAATTATATTATTTTACTAAGAGTTTCACTTTACCCTAACTATTATTATTTAACCAAGCGTAATTGAAATAAAGTAATTATTAAAATTAGGTTACACATAATTAAAAAAAGGTATTTGAAAATTGGAAATAAAAATAATTTTATTTATTGAAAATATATTACAAAATATTAAAACATAATTAAGATAGAGAGAAAAGGAGAAAATTTTGGAGAGAAATAAGTGAAGAAAGGTGTATTCCTCCCTCTTTATTTATATAAATTCATAATTAATCCACACTACACATATAAATAAAGCTAATTATATCATGGTCATACATTTGTTCCACTAACCAAATATAGACCTAACTCAATTACTCAAGCACACCCAACTCATTTCACTAACAATTACCATACTTAACATAGTAAAAAATTATAATTTAATAGTTACAACATTTAATGTGATAAAAATTTATAATTTTATAACAAAAGTCATGGATTCTCCTCGACAATGACCTAGCTTCTTAGAACTCTAAAATCTAAATTTGTCATCCATTTATTTGTTTAGAGCCTCAAATGACGTGAAATTATTATTTTTATCTAATAAACACACAAAAGTACATAAGACCAAATATTTAGAAACATAATTATAAATTTACAATATGTTATATAATTACAAATGTAAATTATAATATAAGCATAACATAACGTTTTCACCCCTTAATAAACATACAATTTTTAACACCAATCACATCTCTCAACCAACTTATTGCTAGCTTTTAACAATTAAAGAGCTATATTAAATTAAGATTCACAAAATTCATATGCAAGTTAATAGTTGTTCCACTATCATTTAAACACCAAATAAATAAACTCTCCCAAATTTCTTTAGCTTTTTGTTGTTTACTCATTATCTAAAATATACAAAAACTTCTTTTAAGCTATAGTAATTAACATAATATTTATGGGGCTTATTAAACGAAAAAAATATTTTCATTCTAAAATTTATTAGAAATTATATCTTTAGATAGTAGATTATTCAAAAATATTTTAAAATATTATATTTTTAACCCATGTAGCGAGCTTAGGACTGGTGACTCCCAAACCAGTTGGCCTTAAGATATTAGGTGTTGAAACACCCCTACAGACTTAATTACTCGGGTTTCTAATAAATAAGCAAACAATATATTTATAACTCATGTAGCGAGCTTTGAGCCAATGCCTCTCAGACCAGTTGGCCTTAGGATAGTAGTGTTGAAATACCCTACAGACTTAGTTACTTGGGTTTTAGATATAGTAGGATTAAACACATTCAATTTTTTTTTTTCCTCTTTTTGGTTTTTTTGTCTTTTTTTTGGCAATATACACTTTCTACTATCTTAGATATTATCTCTAATAAATCAAAATAACTAAATACTGCAAAAATATTAACTTCCAACCCACTAGTATGTGTCATAGTGTATGTGTGAAAAATGATTTAATGATACCTATTAAATGAGTAAATAACAAAATGACCTAATAACCAAATGTAGAATTCACAAATTTGAATAGTTCAAAGAAAAAGGAGCAAAAACAACTTACTATGAATTTCAAAATCAAAATATAATACACATTGAACTGTTAGGATGTATCTCAAAAGTTATGACTATTTACATAGCCATCCTAAACAAAAAAAAATAATTATTTTTTTAAACAAAAAAGAACATACATTTGAAATTTGCATCAATTATCCCTTCTTCTCAATCTATTCTAAATATTATTCATAATTTAAAAATATGCATGCAAAAAGGCCAAAAAGATAAAGGAAGCATCAATAATAAAAGAAGAAATAAGAAAGATTACAGTAGAACTGGCTTTAGAAGATGCGTTTCTAGAGTTACTACACCCTATCTTCAACCATCTTCGACACAAACATTACTAGGACTAAGATATTCCACAACTGCCAACTATTTCCTCACCTAACCAATACACGAAATTTTCCTCAATATCTTAAAGATAAAATATGAAGTTTAAAAGACATTACCCGATTGTTCTAAGAAAATAATTACAAACAAAAAGTTAAATATAATTTGTACTTCTTACTATGACTATAGTTACCATCATTAGTCAACCAATCCAATGCTAAGATCTTAGGATTTGGCTCTGCTTTGTAAGCTTTTAAAAGCTTAAGTAACTCATTTGTAGTAGAAACACAAATAAAGAGTTTTTTCGCTGTGATTGGAATGAAGTGATTCTTAATTGCATGGTAAAGAAATGCTAGCAAGCCATCGTAAAAGTTATTAACATTTAACAAACAGTCAAATTTTTTATAGATGTTTAAAGAAGCCCAAGATGCAAATGTAATAAGTGCCTTTAGAGTTATAAGATCTCTTGACAGAAAAATGAAAACATCAACACGATTTAACATTTCAGATATTCCCTCTTGCATACTTGTGAGGACCAACTCTTCTCCAATTGTTTGGCTAGGCAAGCATATCAGAGGTTTTGAGGCTTGTGATATAATTTCTAGCTCTTAGCTTCCTTTAATAAAAATAGCTTCTGAGACAAGATTTGATAACCCTCGGTCACCTTTTTCATATACAAGGTGTAGCTCCCTTTTTGGTATGACACGATAATGATCTATAGCTGCCTGAATGAACTTTTTATATTTTTCATAGTGAAATCTAGAAAGTATACAAACGTTTTTGAATTGTCTATTCGACGATACTACCATTGGAATCATCTTTAGAAACAAGTTGTGAATATTAAAAAAAAAGGCTCATATTTAAAGATCTTGGTGATAGACATAATGACACACAGCTGTAAATGAGTTGATGTATTTTCAAATGACACATAAAGCTTATTGCTTAATAACTCAAAGCGAACATGAAAAAGAAAAAGTAAATAGTAAAAGAAAACAAATAATGATTGACATAAAATCTTACCATTAAATGCAATAATGAAAATGATAAAGAAACAACAAAACAAAAGGGTATTTATTGGTAGTTGTAATTGTGGCTCACATCTTTCTTTATTTTTATATCTAGTAACGACTTAAACGCCCTTTATAGGTCAAGGATATGCTTCCCATCTAGTTTTCTTATAAACTGACAAACAAGATCTTTTTAAGTCAGATTCCCAATACTAAATTGTGTAATGTCTGTTTAGAATAGTATCCATAACTGTTTAATTATACGTTATACATACTCTCTTTTATGCATTTCAAGAGATTGTAAGATATCATTTAACGATTATTTACTCATGCCATCTTTAATGAATTTAATTTTATATTCACGATTATCAAAAATCATTCCCAAATATTTATAATGCGGTCATTTGCAATCAAGTCGTACACAGTTATGACATTTTGAACCAAGTCCTTTAGCTCTCTTTTTTTAGCAAATGTGCTTTTACCAAAACTAGGCATGTGAGAAATAAATGGATTAGAAAAATAGCCTGCCAATCAGACTTTTTTTTTCAATTAACCAACGAATATCAGTAGGAATCCCATTGATCATTAACAAACCCAGTCATCCATAACGAGCTTTATAAATTTTGTTGATGGCATTTTGAAGGAGATAAGGAAAATGCTTATGCAATTTAGATTATATTTCTTTCGTGTTTGATTTTGGGGTTTCAATTATTTTAGAAAACTAAAGATATCGACTTAAAAAGCCATATAATACCATTATCCATCATTTATATAGGAAAGTAAAGCAAACTATATCAAAGAAATAAATCGATTATGCAAAATCAAGTTAAACGTGAAGTTGAATGATAACTCAATGAAATGAGAGTCATCTATAGCACTTTTGGACTTAAATCATGATTATTTAGAGAGTAAATGACATGTGTTAATTGTATTTTAGTTATATTTTGCATACTTATTTATTTTTAGTTTATTCTTAATAAATTAGGTTGTTTTAGAATAAATTGTGTACTTGATTTTAGGAAATTAAAAGTGCAATTTTCAAGGAAGAAATGATGTGCAATGGGCTTGTGAGAATGAAAAAAGAATTTGACTGTAAAAAATTAGAAATGAATCTGAAACAATGTAGATGCTATAACCAGTGTTGTAGCAACCATTTCTGTAGCAATCTTAGAGTAATAAAAGAGAAAATTTCATGCGAATCTCAGAAAAAATAACGATTTAGTTTCCATATCTGAAAGGTGTGTTCAGATCATATCATTCGAAGATGTGTGTTTGGTGACGAATTTCCAGACATATTACTGGCATGTCATGCTGTAGCATACAGAGGACATTTTGGAGGACACATAACAACAGCAAAAGTGTTACAAGCAGGTTATTATAGGCCTTTTATCTTTAAAGATGCTTATGAGTTTGTTAAATGTTGTGACAAGTGTCAAAGAACGAGAAACATCTGTCAGAAACATGATATGCCACTCACCAACATTCTAAAAGTGGAGTTGTTTAATGTATGGGGGATAGATTTCATAGGACCATTCCCACAATCTTTTCGCAACCTATATATTTTAATAGTCGTGGATTATATGTCCAAATGGGTGGAGGCTGCAGCCTTACCTACAAATGATGCGAAGGCAGTGGTGAAATTCCTTTAGAGGAATATTTTCTCAAAGTTTAGGACTCCTAGGGCCATAATTAGTGATAGGGGCAATAATTTTTATAACAGGGTATTTATTACAATATTGGTCAAGTATGAGATCAAGCACAAGATTATCACAACATATCACCCATAGTCAAATAGTCAGGTAGAAGTTTCTAACCAAGAAATCAAAAAGATTTTGGAAAAGGTAGTGAACCCTACTAGAAAGGATTGATCTCTTAGACTACATGATGCTTTATATGCTTATTGAACAGATTGTAAGACACTACTTGGCATGTCTCCATACAGAATTGTCTATAGCAAAGCTTATCATTTGCCATTAAAATTGAAGCATAAGGCTTATTGGGCATTAAAACAACTTAACATGGACATGCATGCTGCAGCAAATCATAAGAAGCTTTAACTATGTGAATTAGAAGAGTTATGGTTGTTTTCTTATGAAAATGCAAGGATTTACAATGAGAAAACAAAACAATGGTATGACAAACACATTCAGCAAAGGAATTTAGTTTCAGGCTAGCAAGTTTTGCTTTACATTTCGAGATTGAAGCTTTTTCCAGGGAAGCTAAAATCACGATGGTTAGGTCCTTTTAGACTTATCAAAGTCTATCTTTATGGTGCTATGGATCTTAAGGAAGAGAAAACTGGTTAAGAGTTTATGGTAAATGGGCAGCGAGTTAAACATTATATTGGTGATGCCATACATGACTCAAGAGAGGATTTATTTTTCAAAGATCCAGTTTGAGTAAATTAGGGAAGGTCAGACTAAAAGACTTTAAAACAAGCGGTAATTAGGAGGTAACCCAATGAGAGAAGTAATTTAGATTTTGAGTATTACTTTTGTTATTTTATCTTTAATTAGTTGCTTAATTTTATTTATTTCATTTTGACTAACATTGTTTTGATGCATTTGATTTCTTTGATTTTTGTATTTGCATTAATTCCATGCATTTGAAAAAAAAAAGGGGTAGAATAAGAGATAGGGAATTATTACAAAAAAAACTCACGAACGGTGCAGAGTAATTGAATGTTAACAACAGAAGGAGTTATGCTGGATTGCTTCAACATTGAAGCTAACAAAGTAGCTTACAAAAGTTTACGTTGCAATTAGTCTTCCCTCGATTTTGTAGTCAAGAAATATTTTAAAATTTCACTAACATGCTGATGTCAGTAAGAGATAAATCGAGATAAGGGAAATTTGAAATCCCTATGAAATCGTGACATATTCCCTTTCTTTTTTGAATTAAGATTTGATTTTCAATTACTGCCGCATTTATCTCAATATTTACTTTCCTCTTTTTACTCTCTGTGTATTATAAATTAGGGATTGTGCTTTCTCAAAATTTTATTTGTGTTATAACTCTTTTCTTTTGTTTAGGACTCTTACCATTATTACATCAACTTAGCAAATCTTCTCTACTCTCTTTAGTATAACTGATTTTAGTGTATTGCTATGACAATGGTGAAGATCAAGTCTCCCGCCATGAGGCTGAAGGACCCATGTCGCCTTCATAGCTACAAAACCGATGAAAAATTTGAAGAATTCATTGGAATTTTGGAGGAGAAAGGTTTTTAGTTTACTGCTACATTAAACAATATATACTGCTACAGTAAGAAAGGCTTGGTTAGATTTTTATGCCCACCAAAGGAACCAAGTGCTGCCACTAGTAAAAGAATTTTATACCAATATGTTAGGCAGGACCAATGCACAATATAAGTAAGAAATTCTTAGGTTTCTGTAGAACCGCAAGTAATTAATGCATTGTACAATTTGCCCTTTAATATTTACTGTGAATACTCTAAAATGATTGAATCAATGACCAATAAGAAGTGGAATGATGTGCGTAAGACTCTTACTGTTGAAGGTAGTTATTGGTCTAATGAGGAGGCTAGAATAATGAATAGAATTAACCTGAAACTGATTGCCAAAGTGTGGGTAAAATTTTTAAAGTCTAAACTGATGCCTAACGCACACACCACTACAGTGTCATAGGAAAGATTTATTCTTTTATATGTCCTTCTTAAGGGTCTGCCCATTGATGTTGGAATAATTATAGATAGGAAGATTAAGGAATATGCTATGAAGAAATAAAAAGGTATTGGTTTACTGTTTCCTTCCCTCATTACAAGTATTTAAATTGTGCCCAGAGTGTATTTCTCTTCTAAGGATGAGAGGATTAAAAATGAATAAGCTCTCAATGCTCGAACCATAGAGAGAATTTCTGGGGAGCCTGCTGCTGTAACAACACCAGAGTTAACTGTTGTAATAGAAGCAAGAAAAGCCATTAGGCTTGAAAGAAGGTTGCACTAGTTGAGTGACAGTATCACACAATATGTTGAAGCACAAAGAAGGGAGAATAATCAGTTCTAGAACTATCTGATTCACCTTGAGAGCCATTTGCATAAATTTGCTATATACATGAAAGGTAAGAACCAAGACTTTCCTGATGACTTATTGCAGTAATTTAACTTTGAAGCTATAGCAGAGGAAGCTCTAACAGTTGAACCAGCTACCATTAAAGAAAAATCTAGCTTTGAGAAAGAACTACCACCAGTAGAGGGACAAAGAAAGGAGGAAGCAGAAGAGTAGAACGGGGAGAAGGAAGCAAAAGAACAGAAAGCAAAAAAAAGAAGAGGAACAAGGTTCAACTGATGAATCAGAAGAGGAGTAGGAAGAGGCACCTCCAGTGGTGCCCCATAAGTAGAAAGGAAAACAAATCATTCAAGAAGAAGATGAGGAAACAGAGGATGAGTAAGATGATAAACCACCATCTTGCTTTAGTAAAGGCAAAGAGAAAATGCTGAGTGAAGAAGACTCTAAAGATGACCAAGAGGAGATTGATGCTGAAATTGAGGCCGCAATTAGCAAAGCTACACGAACAATTGTAGAAAAACAGAGTCTACTGGACATAATTGCTGAAATCACTACTCAGGAAACTGCTCCAGCCACTACACAAAAAACTCCACCAAAATCTTTAGCATTAACACCAATTAAAAAGGGGTCCAGCAAGCATAAAAGGGCAGAGCAGTCTGGAGGTGCTTCAGCACTAGAAGAGCCAAACTCGAAATGTACACGATCACATTAGCCCAGGATTCCCGAGTTCACTGGAACCCTTCTAGTCAGTTCCCCCACACCCAAAAAGACGAAATCATTCGTTGCAGGAGCTACCATTCCACAGGGGTCACCCAAGGACCATCTCTGAAGTGTAATCGAGAAAAAGTGACCTTGTGCTGAGCAGTCTACCACAATTCTGTAACGAGAGGGGAGTGCTTTTGTTAGCTTTACTTTTTCAGTTTATATCAAAAACTTATTTTATTATTTATTTCTATTATGTTGTTTTCTTTTTGCTTAATGACTTTTTATTTTTCTAGTTGTATGTTTGTTTTGTGTGGTTTATTTGCATTCTGAGTGTTTGTTATGCAAATTTTATTGAACTCGCAAGTGCACGAATCTATTGTAGAATAGATCAATGGTGACGAGTGTCGATCCCACGAGGAGGTGGATTTTAATTGCTTGTAGAATTAATTTTTTTAGTGGGTGATTGGATTTATAATGACAATTATGTAGGCAATGTATTAATTTAAATTAAAGCTGTTGGAATAAACTATTAAAATGAAATGCTTGGATCTCCGGATCTGTACTCAACATGCACCATCGGCTTAATATTCATTATTAGTACCAATTAAATCATGAAGGGGAAACTTCCACTCATCATGAACCACACTCTAATAGATATGGTGGTAAGGGCTTTCCGTGCCAAATAGTAATAACCTTGTCTAGGGAGGCGGTTATTCCAGCCGATAACCAGACAAGATTATTACTATCTTTCTACGAAAAGTCAAAATAACCACATAAATTAAAGGGAAAGGAAAAGTAAATTTATCAAATTAAGCCCATGGAGCATGTTGAGACTTCACCTTCAACCCAAGCTTGAAAGGAAATTAGCCACTCATATTTGAACTAAGGGTAAAATGGGAATTTTATTAAAATACGTAGAAAATACAAGATTGAGATGGAATTACAAAAAATGGAGCTCAAAAATGGATTCAGGGGTGTCAAATTAAGGGGGGGAGCCCCCTTTTTATAGATACACTGAGTAAATCATGGCCATCGGATTAAAACAATTTGGACGCTCAGGATTGCGCCACGTGGCTAGTTTCTATTGGATGGAACACATCATCAGGGCTGTTATTCTGTGTATATGCATGTACCGTACACACGTTTTTTTGGTCCACTAACATTCTGCCACGTCACCGGTCAACATTTTTGGTCCAATAAGATCGTGACACGCCATCGCCAACGCCACATCATCGCCAACGCCCATGTAAGCGGTCAATGCCACATCATTCGCCCAATCAAATGCCGCCACGTCATCGTATAATGCCACGTCATCGCATAAATGCCACGCAAAGATCGGCCTCTGATGAATGTAAAGCGTGTCTTATACGATCGTATATATAAACCGTACCATATGTGTAAACAAGATCGTATATGTGAAGCGATCATTTTTCTTTTTATCTCCTCTTAAGGTTTTTCTGGCCCCGAGTTCAAAAGTGCTGTCCGTTTTTTCATCTGATCTCTCGTTTATTGTGAAATAACCATGATATCCCCTAAAATACATAAAATACTTAATTAAAATAAAACATACATAATTAAATTACAAGGGACTTAAGGACTTAAAAATAGGGATGTTAGTGAGACTTGGAGTGTAAAATAATGATTTTCTCCACTATAAATACACACTTTCTAGTACTCAACACACCCCCCAACCAGTTTGTTGCTAGTCCCTAGCAAATTAAGCGAAAACAAAAGTCAAAATTTTTTTTTTTTAACTGTGGTATTTATTCAATCAGACTAATGTTAACGATCAAATAAAAGTATAAGTATTATCTACAGTCTAAAGAAATATCATTCCCACATAAACTCTCCACATGAATCAGTTTAGAAAACTTTGTCACAACTTCAGTAATCGAGTCACTTTCAAGAATGACATATCAAATCCCAAAATCTCACCGGTAGTAGTGATACTCTCACAAAGAAATTGAACCCAAAAATAATCACTCCAGTGAATGGTAAATTGAGTGAAAATAATAAAGAAATAATATCACACACTCTCACCAAGGTGACAAAAATATGCCCTTAGCTTAGAAATAATACGATTTTAATTTAAAAATGCTAATCAAACCAATACATTCATCATCCTTCTTTTTTTTTTTTTTAGTATGTATTACCACATCGTTTCAACCCATAGAACTAGTTTCTATTTCAGACTATAGTTCCCTAAAATCAAAAAGGACTTTTATTAGGACGTAACGTAGGCTAAGGACGTGGCTAACAAAGAAAGGATAATAGGAAAAACAAAATATATGTTTGGAAAATAGAGAACTTTGGAGATTATAAGGTGTTTTTCACTTGATTTTTTATTTTTTTTATTTTATTTATTTATTTATTTGTATACATATTTTTTTTCTTTTGTTTCTTTTTCTCTTTTTTTTTAGCACCTTTTTTTTTGTGAATGCAAAATTATCTCTATTTTCAAACATAAATGGGTGGTGAGAAATACAAAATATAATGTGATACTCCACATTGGAGTGAGACAAGATAATAGGTTGCCCAAGAGAAAGTCTTTATTTTTATTTTTATTTTTTATTATTATTATTATTATTATTATTATTATTTTAAGGCTCAAAGGGTTTAACTATGGATACATATTAATAGGGTTGGCTAGAAAGGCTCAAATGGATCAAAGATGGTCTTTCTGTCATCTTTTAAGGTTCTAAATCTTCCATATCGACTAGTTAGATAGATCTTCAGATGTGGCAACAAACAGTTTAGTTTTTTTTTTTTTGGAGATAATGTATAAAGCAATAAACTGCTAAGCTGAATGAAGAATGGGCAAAAAGGGTTACTCTCCAAGAAAAATGACAAGCTCAAAAACTCACTTGGAAATTATTATGACATGTGCATTCTTTCAAGCAACTTATATTTGTCTCCAACATCAACATATAGAGTAACAAACATGGTGTAACATAACTAAAGACCAAAGATAATACAAATACTAAAATTTAAAAGTTATCATGTCATCTAATTATGAAAAGATCACACAAAATGCCCTTTTTTTTTATAATAAGAAGATGCGTTTCTAGAGTTACTACATTCCATATTCAGCCATCTTCGACTCAAAAATTTAGCTTATAATAAGAAGATGCGTTTCTAGAGTTACTACACTCCATATTCAGCCATCTTCGACTAAAAAATTTAACTTATAATAAGAAGATGCGTTTCTAGAGTTACTACACTCCATATTCAGCCATCTTCGACTAAAAAATTTAGCCACAGTTAGTTTCTACAATAAAAATTAGTAAAAACTACACCAAGATTGAGATATTCCACAATTGTCAACTATTCCCTCCTCCAACCTAAACGGAACATTGTCCTCAATGTTTGAAAGAGAATAAGGTTTAGAAGACATCACCTGAGTACTGGATCACAGAAGAAAATATTTACAAGCGGAGAGTTAAATCTAATTTGCACTTCTTACTACGGCTACTGTTACCATCATTAGTTGGCCATTCCAACACAAGGGTCTTGGGATCTGGCTCTGGTCTATAAGCCTATAACAGATCAATTAACTCGTTAGCAGTATGAGCACAAATAAAGATTTTTTTTTTCGTTGTGAAAGGAATGAAATGATTTTTTATTGCATGGTTAAGAAATGCGATGAAGCCATCATAAAAGTTATTGACATTTAACAAACCGATGGGTTTCTGATGAATGTTTAGATGGGCCCAAGATGCTAATGTGATTAGTGCCTCTAGAGTTGCAAGATCTCCTGGTAGGAAAATAAAAGCATCAGCATTATTTATCATTTCAATTATTCTTTCTTGCATACCTGAGACAACTAACTCTTCTCCAGTTGGTGAGTCAGACATACAGCCCAACGGTTTGAGGCTTCTTGGGATGATGCCTAATACTTGGCTCCCTCTGAGATAAACAGCTTCTGAGACTAGTTTTGATAACCCTCGGTCACCTCCTCCATAAACCAGATGCAAATTTCTTTTTGCTATGCGTTGACCAAAATCGATGGCTGCCTCAACGAACTCTTTATGTTTGCCATAGTTAAATCCAGAGAGCACACAAATGTTCTTGAATTGTTTATTGGGAGTAGCTGCCATTGGGATGCTTCTCAAAAATAATTTGTGAGTCTAAAAAGAAAAGATCATATATCAAAGATCTTGGTGACAATTGTTTACAGCTCTGTAGGAGGTAGCATGTCTATGTCAATTAACGCGTAAAGCACATGGCTCGAGAGTCAAAAAGGAAATAGTAAAAGAAAAAGCACTCAATTATTAAAGACAATAATGCAATTTGATAAAACAACAGTGAAATAGAACAATAGTAAAATAAAACAACAGTAAAAGGATATTTAGAAGTAGTTGTGATTGTGGCTCACATCTTCCTCTGGTTTTACGTCCAGAAACGGCTTGAACGCCCTCTATGGGTCGAGGATAGGCTTCCCATCCAGTTTTCTTATAAACTGGCAAACAGGGTCGTTTATAGTCAGATTCCCAAGACTATATTGTGCATGCTCTTTTTGAAATAATGGCCATAACTGGAGAATTGCTCTTTGTACGTATCCACTGGGATGCGTTTCAAGAGACAAAAGGACATCATCCAATGACTCTTTATTCAAGCCATCCCTAATGAATTGAATCTTATCTTCCTTGTTATCAGACATCATTCCTAAAGAACAAGGATTTTTATCGCATTTCATCCTGGCACACTTATGGCAATCAACATGAAGTTTTTCAGCTCTTCGTTTTCTCGAATAATTTCGTTTACCACAACCAGGCATGTATGCAATAAATTTAGGAGGCAACTCACCTGCCAAACATACTTTGGCCTCAATTAACCAACGGATGTCAGCAGGGATGTTATTTCTCATAAGCAATCGCATCCGTTCGGACCGAGCTTTATAGATCGTAAGGAGGGTATTCTGAGGAAGTGAAGGAAATCGCTTGTGAAGTTTTGCTAGAATCATGTTTCTGTCCATACCTTCTTCTCAGAATATCAGTTATTATGGGAAACTGAAGTAACCGACTTTGATTATCACGGAGTACCGTTATCCGCCACTTATACGGGAAAATAAATCAAAACACACTAAATAAAGAAAATCAAATCTGTAAAATCGAATCAAACATGAAAGTGAACAAAATAAGAAAACACAAAATAAAAAAGAAAAATGAACTTACATTCGTACTCTTATTGAGTTAACCTCAAGCTCTAATTGGAAGTTATATATCCCATCTTTTATTCCTCTGAGTTGTCTTTCTAGATCTTCAATGTGGGATACCAACTCTGGAGGTTGTAGCTTTTTAAATACGATGTGTTTTACAAAATCGTATCTGGCTTCTCAGATGAGATTCTATACGTTGAAGTTGTCTGAGATGTTTCAAGAGGATCTGTCTAATTGAGGCATACATTATTAGAAGTGATAAAAGAAAATTGAATGATTAAATAAACACACTTTCACACAAATTTAAATCACCGAAAAGAAGAAATAAATAAGAAAAAGTCTTAATTCAAGTTTGACGGGTCACTCAAATCGATTTCGGTGTCATTTTCATGTGGTTGGTGTTTTAGATATGACTTTAATCTTTGACCATTAACCTTAAAAGTTACATCGTTCTTTGGATCCTTAATTTCAATTGCTCCATGTGGAAAAATAGTATGAACTATAAAGGGACCAGTCCATCGAGAGCGTAACTTACCTGGGAATAGGTGCAAGCAAGAATTGAATAAAAGTACTTTCTGACCTTGTGTGAAAGATTTTCTCATAATGTGCTTGTCATGAAAGATTTTCATTCGCTGTTTGTAAATTTTGGCATTTTCGTATGCATCATTACGAATTTCTTCAAGTTTTGCCAATTTGTAATCTTTTTCGAGCTAACTTCTTGCTGATATCAAAGTTGAATTTCTTAATGGCCCAGTATGCACGATGTTCGAGTTCCACAGGTAGGTGGCAAGCTTTTCCATATACTAGCCTATAGGGTGACATCCCAATTGGGGTCTTGAAAGCTGTTCTATACGCTCATAATGCATCATCCAGTCTTAATGACCAATCTTTTCTATCTGGTCTCACCATTTTTTCTAATATGTGCTTTATCTCTCGATTGGAGATCTCAACTTGGCCACTGGTTTGCAGATGATATGGGATCGTCACTTTGTGAGTAATGGAATACTTTTTCAAAAGAGCTTTGAATGATTTGTTACAAAAGTGGGCTCTACCATCACTGATTATCGCTCGAGGGAATCCAAAGCGTGAAACAATGTTGGTTTTCAAAAGTCTGATCACCACCTTGTGATCATTGGTTCTACACGGAACTGCTTCTACCTATTTCGATACGTAGTTAACAGCGACCAATATGTATTGATGGCCAAAAAAAGGGGGAAAGGGTCCCATGAAGTCAATACCCCATACATAAAAAATCTCAACCACTAAAATTGGGTTTAGTGGCATCATGTTCCTTCGTGTAATGCTTCCCATTCGTTGACACCTATCACATGAAGAACAAAAAATATAAGCATCTCGAAATATAGTTGGCCAATAGAAAGCACATTGTAATATTTTAATAGCTATTTTCTTAGCACTGAAATGGCCTCCATATGCTTGTTCACGGCAGAATGAAATGATATTTTGAAATTCATTTTCTGGGACACATCGTCTGATAATTTGATCTGCACAATACTTGAACAGATAGGGGTCATCCTAGAAAAAAAATTTTATTTTTGCAAAAAATTTGGCCTTGTCCTGCTTAGTCCAATGCTCCGGAAGTTTACCTGTAACAAGATAGTTAACTATATCAGCATACCATGGTAATACTTCCACACTCATTAGTTGTTCATCTGGAAATGATTCATTTAATGGAAATGGTTCTATAATTGTATCAAAATTTAGACGAGAGAGATGGTCTGCAACAACATTTTCTGTGCCCTTCTTATCCTTGATTTCAAAGTCAAATTCCTACAAAAGTAACACCCAACGAATTAGTCTAGCTTTTGTATCTTTCTTTGTGAGAAGATATTTAAGAGCAGCATGATCTGTGAAAATAATTATTTTACAACCAATGAGATAAGATCGAAATTTCTCTAATGCAAACACCACTGCTAGCATTTCTTTTTCAGTGGTTGAATAGTTCAACTGTGCATCATTTAATGTCATACTAGCATAGTAAATGACATGGGGAATTCGATCAACTCTTTGTCCTAATACTGCTCCTACTGCATAATCAGATGCATCACACATAAGCTCAAATGGTAAGTTCCAGTTTGGGGGTTGAATGATGGGTGATGATGTTAACAACTGCTTTAGTTTCTCAAATGCCACAAGACAGGAATCATTAAAGACAAAAGGTACATTCTTAGCAAGTAAATTGCATGAAGGTCTAGAAACTTTGCTAAAATCTTTAATGAAACGACTGTAAAAACCCGTATGCCCAAAGAAAGATCTTACTTCTCTGACTGTTTTAGGTGGAGGAAGATTAGAAATAAGATCCACCTTGGCCTTATCAACTTTAATACCTTCGCTCGAAATGATGTGACCGAGAACAATACCTTGTTTTACCATAAAATGACATTTCTCCCAATTTAGGACCAAATTCTTCTCTATGCATCTCTGCAGAACTAGTGTTAGATGATGTAAACATTGATCAAATGAATCACCAAAAACAGAAAAATCATCCATAAAGACTTCAAGGAATCGTTGAACTATATCAAAAAAGATGCTTAACATGCATCGTTGAAATGTAGCAGGTGCATTACATAATCCAAATGGCATTCTCCTATATGCAAAAGTGCCAAAAGGACAAGTGAAAATGGTTTTTTCTTGATCTTTTGGTGCTATGGGAATCTGATTATATCCTGAGTAGCCATCTAGAAAGCAATAAAATTCATGACCTGCTAATCTATCAAGCATTTGATCAATAAATGGTAAAGGAAAATGATCTTTACGTGTGACAGAATTCAACTTTCTATAATCAATGCATACACGCCATCCTGTAGTTACTCTAGTAGGTATTAATTCATTATCAGCATTGGTAACTACTGTGACTCCTGACTTTTTGGGGACAACTTGCACATGACTGACCAATTAACTATCAGAAATATGGTAAATGATACCTGCGTCTAATAGTTTAAGGACTTCAGTTCTAACAACTTCTTTCATGTTAGGGTTTAACCGACGTTGCATTTCCCTGGTAGGTTTAGCATTTTCATCAAGATGAATGTAATGAATACAGTCCATTGGGTTTATACCTTTTATGTCGGCTATGGTCCATCCTAATGCTCATTTGTGCACTTTCAAAACTTCCAACAACTTATCTTTTTGTTCTTCATTCAGGGATGATGAAATGATTACTGGCAGAGTGCTTTCTTCTCCCAAAAATGGATATTCCAAAGTGTCGGGTAATGGTTTGAGCTCGGGTTGTGGTGGTGATTCTAATGACGCATCGAGTTTCCTGCGATGGTCTTTAGTTGTTCCACTCTTGACTTCCATTTGTTAGTGTCCATGGATGGTGCTGAATCGAGTAAGGCGTTAACCTCATCTACTGATCTGTCAATGTCAAAATCCAAACCAAAGTGAGTTAAACATGTTTGTAAAGGGTCATCACTGAGGTTTGAAAGAAAAATATTATCAATTAATTCTTCTATCCAATCCACATCAACAATTTCATCATCTGCATTGTGAGGTTGTTTGGCAATGTTGAAGATATTTAGCTCCATCGTCATATTGCCAAAGGACAATTGAATATTTTCAGTCCTACATTGAATGTGAGCATCGGCAGTTGCCAAGAAAGGTCGTCCTAAAATAATGGGGATCTGCTTCTTTGAATCTTGGACTGGTTGAATGTCAATTACAATGAAATCAACAGGAAAATAAAACTTATCTACCTGTATAAGCACGTCCTCCACAATACCACGAGGTTTTTTCATGGACTAATCTGCAGTTCGTAACACCTTTTGGAGTTGGGTGTAATTCTCTCGATCAAGTTTCACAAATCCGAGTAAGGTAATAGATTTACACTAACTCTTAAGTCCAACAAAGCATTCTCAATTGTGTGGTTCCCTATACTACATGAGATAGTGGGGGAGCCTGGGTCTTTGTATTTTAGAGGAAGCTTGTGTTAGAGTATAGAGCTCACATTTTCTGTTAAAAATGCCTTCTTTTGAACATGAATGTTTCTCTTTTTAGTACAAAGGTCTTTAAGAAACTTGGCATAAGATGACACTTGTTTTATAGCATCAAGCAAAGGGATGTTAACACTTACCTGTTTAAAGATTTCAAAAATCTCACTTGTAGATTTTCTTTTCTTTGCTTTAGCTAACCTCTGGGGAAATAGAGCTTTTGGAATGTATTCTCGTAGGTTGGTTTCTTCTTTCTCCTCTGATGATGAGTCTTCTTCATTTACCGGTACAATTTGAGTTGTTTTTGGTACCGGCATCTCCATTTTGTTGTCGACTTCTTTTTTTTTCGCAAGGTCATGACGGCTTTGACCTCTCCATGCTGCTGAGGTGAACTGGTACTTACTTCATGCACTCCTTTAGGATTAGGCACTGGTTGACTTGAGAATTTTCCTTTCTCAACAGTCATTACCAAGGTTTGAACTGAAGAAGCAAGTTGTCCCACCATTTTTTCAAGGTTTGAAACTGATTGGGTTTGTGAGTTGAAACCCGCTCTCATCTCATTTCGCAGTTCATCAATGTTGCGGTTTTGTTGCTCGATTTTGAAGTAAGATTCTTGAAATTCTGAAATGCATCCTCCCATGGTCTAGGTTGAGAATAGTTTGGGTTCTGATTGTATGGTCTAAATGGTTGTTGAGAGGCTTGAGGATTTTGAGGAATTGGTTGCATTGGTGGAGCTGGAGCTGGAGCTGCTAGTCCATTCTGTTGGAATCCTTGAGACCATGAAAAATTGTGGTGGTCTCTCCATCCAGGATTATATGTGTTGGAGTAAAGGTTGTAATTTGATGGCTTTCTCATTACACCTATGGCATTGGCTTGATCTGAGTATGAGTCCTGGTCATGTGGTTCTGTTAATTTAGATGGTATTAACGATCTTTATTTGGGAAAGACCTTCAACTATGTCTTTGACTTCTTTAATTTTGAACTTGACTCGCTAATGTGAACCATTCACTCCCCTTAACTCTTCTAGTACTCTGAGCGACGTCTCGTTGTTGGGAATTATCCGCTTGTCATTTGGAAGAAATCCCAAATCTCGATGCATTTTTGACATTAGCTCTCCTCCACTTGTTGCCATTAGCCATTCTTGCACATTCGCAATAATCCCTCCAAAAAGTATTGGCATTGGTGCCATTTTTCATATCCATGATGTGGACACTTTAGGAGTAGCCCATTGAATCGCTCCGTGCTTGAAAAATTGCTCGTCTTTCTTTGGGTAAACTCGAAATTTTCCTGCGAATAGCATTGGTTTTATGTCTTGGGAAATATTTATTCAAAAATTTTGTTACCATTTGTTCCCATGATGTAATACTATTAGAGGCAATCATTGAACCATGAACGAGCTCATCCTTTAAAGAAAATGGGAATAATCTAAGCTTAACATCATCATCCGAAAAATTCTCATATTTAAAAGTTTGACAAATAAAGATGGAAATCATTCGGATGATTATATGGATCTTCATTTTCTAGGCCATAGAATGTTGGGAGACAATTTAGCACACTAGGTTTTAATTCAAAACTCCTAGCAGCCTACATTTGGGTATTTTATGCGTGATGTGCTCAAGTTAGCTAAGGATCAAGTAGTCCTTAAATGGCCTCTCTTGTGGTCTTGATTGAAATCCATTTCAAATTTATTTTTAATTGTAACGTCTTATGTGTGCGAAGTGTTTTTTAATTCAAAGTCTATAGGCTCAAGATTCGGTAATTGTGACCTACGACCATGCATGCAAAGAAAAAAAAATGGTAACAAAATTAATAAAAATAAAGAAGAATGAGAAATTATAATAATAACCTTATCAATTATTCTACAATTTTTGAAAAACAACTCAAGCGCTAGATATAGAAAAGAAAATACGTGAAATAAAATAAATTAATAGGCTGTTGAATATTCCGATTTAATAAAATAAAAAAATAATAACGAAAATTAAATTACGAGAAATTTAAAGAAGAGAAGAAAAAAAAAAGAAAATAATATCTACTTGAGAATGTAAATTCACTTTTTTTTTTTTTTTTTCTTTAATAATAAAAAAATATTACAAGGAAACAACAAAAAAATATTAAATAAAGAAATTAGAAAAAAATTTCTATGAATTAAAATAACTTACCTCCCAAGAACGGCGCCAAAAACTTGTTGTCAGGCAAATTTTATTGAACTCAAAGTGTACGAATCATTTTAAAATAGATCGATGGTGACAGTGTCGATCCCACGAGGAGGTGGATTTTAATTGCTTGTAGAATTAATTTTCTTAGTAGGTGATTGGATTTATAATGACAATTATGTAGGACAATGTATTAATTTAAATTAAATCATTGGAATAAACTATTAAAATGAAATGCTTGGATCTAGGATCATCTTTCAACATGCACCATCGGCTTAATATTCATTATTAGTACCAATTAAATCATGAAGGGGAACTTCCACTCATCATGAACCACACTCTAATAAATATGGTGCTAAGGGTTTTTCCAAGGTTAAATAAGTAATAACCTTGCCTAGGAAGGCGGTTATTCCAATCATCCGATATCCGTGACAAGATTATTATTATCCTGTCTATGAAAATCAAAACAACCACATAAATTAAAGGGGAAGGAAAAGTAAATTTACCAAATTAGCGTGGAATGTTGAAGACTTCACCTTCAACCCAAGCTTGAAAAGGAAATTAGCCACTCATATTTGAACTAGGGATAAAATGGGAATTTTATTAAAATATGTACAAAATACAAGATTGAGATGGAATTACAAAAAATGGAGCTCAAAATGGATTCGTGAGGGTTCCCCAATTAGGGGAGCCCTTTTTTATAGAGACTGTTGAGTAAATCATGGCCATCAAAATGATTAAAAAACATTTGGACGCTGCGATTAAGCGCCACGCTTTGGCTAGTTTCTATTGGATGGAAAACATCATCGAGGGGCTATTATTCGCTTCCAATGGTATATGCATATACCGCATACACGCCGGTTTGGCTGAATCTGACGAGTTGGCCCACCCGTTTGGCCACCCGTTCGCTGCCGGTAAAATGGCCGTAAAACGAGTTTCGGAGCTCGGAATTGGATTCCATTTTCTCCCGCCACTGACTCCCACCATACCCGACCACGCCAGCCCAAAATCCTACGCCGCCCCCGAAATACGAAATTTGGCCACAATCCGTGTGCTGTAGCTCACGGATTTTGTCCTTTTCCGGCGGAAAAATGGGCGCAGGCCCTCCGGCATTATTTTTGCCATTTCATTGAGAGGAAAACAGTACTTGTGCCGTGAGGAGGCCCCTGGCCCAGTTCAACCACAATCGGACTAATTCGCGGGCACATTTCCTCCCCTTTCCACACCCCTGCACGTTCGGTAAATCGGCCGTAAAACGATGTTCGGACCTCGGAATCGACACCCGTCTTTTCCGACGTTCGACTGTCGTACGTATCTAATGCATCACCCGAAAATCCTGTACCGCCCCGGAAATGCGAAAGTTGGGCAAGATGCGTGCCTAGGCCTTGGGCTTGGAGTGGCTGCGTGCCTTGGCCGAGGGCTGGCTGGGTGCATAGCCTTGTCCTTGCCGTGGGGTGGATGCGTGCCTTGGCCTTGGCCACGGGGTGGCTGCGTGCCTTGGCCACGGGCTGGCTCCGTGCCTGGCTTGAAATGCAGCACATGCTCGCGACCAAGGCACGTCATACACTCTCACGAACACACAACGCACACTCGGCCCGCTCTCCCGAGGCAAGGATAGGGAACTCGAGCGTGGCCCTGTGCCTTGGCCTTGGCCGCGGGGTGGCTGCGTGGCTTGGCCTTGGCTGCGGGTGAGCATTCGGCCAAAATGTGAGCACACGGTCCTCGCTGTTTCTTCGTATTCTTGGACCAAAAACTGAGATCTACACCTACTTTCCACTTCTTTCTCCGGTTTTGCCTGAATCGGACGAGTTGGCCCACCCGTTCGCTGCCGATAAAATGGCCGTCAAACGAGTTTCGGAGCTCGGAATTGGATTCCATTTTCTCCCGCCGCCGACTCTCACCAAAACCGACCACGCCAGCCCAAAATCCCACGCCGCCCCCGAAACGCGAAATTTGGCCGCAATCCATGTGCTATAGCTCACGGATTTTGGCCTTTTCGGTCGGAAAAATGGGCGCAGGGCCTCCCGCATTATTTTCGCCATTTCTTCGAGCGGAAAACAGTACTTACGCCATGAGGAGGCCCCTGGCCCAGTTCTACCAAAATTGGACCAATTCCCGGGCACGTTTCGTCCCCTTTCTGCACCCCCGCACCGTCGGTAAATCGGGCGTAAAATGAGTTTCGGACCGCGAAATCAACTCCCGTCTTTTCCGACGTTCGACTGTCACACGTATCTAATGCATCACCCCAAAACCCCGCACCGCCCTGGAAATAGGAAAGTTGGCCAAGATCCGTGAGCTACAGCACATGGCCTTGGCCTTGGCCACGGGGTGGCTGGGTGCCATGGCCTTGGCTTTGGCCTTGGGGTGGCTGCGAGCAAAGGCCTTGGCCGCAGGCTGGCCGCGTGCCTAGGCCTTGGCCACGGGCTAGCTGCGTGCCTAGGCCTTGGCCGCGGGCTGGCTGCGTGCCTAGGCCTTGGCCACGGGGTGGACGCTTGCCTCGGCCTTGGCCACGGGTTGGCTGCGTGCCTCCGCCTTGGCCTTGGCCGCAGGCTGGCTCCGTGCCTTGCTCGAAATGCAGTACATGCTCGCGACCAAGGCACGTCGAACACTCTCATGCACACACAACACACACTCGGGCCGTGCTCCCGAGGCAAGGATAGGGAGCTCGAGCCTGGCCCTGTGCCTTGGCCTTGGCCGCGGGGTGGCTACGTGGCTTGGCCTTGGCCGCGGGCGAGCATTTGGCCAAAATGTGAGCACACGGTCCTCGCCGTTTCTTCGTATTCTTGGACCAAAAACTGAAATCCACACCTACCTTCCACTTCTTTCTCCGATTTTACCTGAATCGTACGAGTTGGCCCACCCGTTTGGGCACCTGTTCGTTCCCGGTAAAATGGCCGTAAAACGAGTTTCGGAGCTCGGAATTGGATTCCGTTTTCTCCCGCCACTGACTCCCACCAAACCTGGCCACGCCACCCCCGAAACGCGAAATTTTGCCACAATCCGTGTACTATAGCTCACCGGCTTTTCCGGCGGAAATATGGGCGCAGGGCCTCCCGCATTATTTCTGCCATTTCTTCGAGTGGAAAACAGTACTTCCGCCATGAGGAGGCCCTCGGCCCAGTTCTACCACAATCGAACTAATTCGCGGGCACGTTTAGTCCCCTTTTCGTACCACTGCACGTTCGGTAAATCGGCCGTAAAACGAGGTTCGGACCTCGGAATCGACTCCCGTCTTTTCAGACGTTTCACTGCCTTACATATATTTAATGTATCACCCCAAAATCCCGCACCGCCCCGGAAACGCGAAAGTTGGCGAAGATCCGTGAGCTACAGCACACGTCCTTGGCCTTCGCCGCGGGGTGGCTGCCTGCCTAGGCCTTGGCCTTGGGGTGGCTGCGTGCCTTGGCCTCGGGGTGGCTGCGTACCTTGGCCGCGGGCTGGCTCCGTGCCTTGGCCTTGGCCACGGGGTGGCCGCATGGCTTGGCCTTGGCCGCGGGGAGCTTTTGGCCACAATCTGTGTGCTATAGCTCACGGATTTTGGCCTTTTCCGGCGGAAAAATGGGCGCAGGGCCTCCCGCATTATTTTTGCCATTTCTTCGAGCAGAAAACAGTACTTGCACCGTGAGGACGCCCACGGCCCAGTTCTACCACAATCGGACCAATTCGCGGGCACGTATCGTCCCCTTTTCGCACCCCTGCACGTTCGGTAAATCGGCCGTAAAACGAGGTTCAGACCTCGGAATCGACTCCCGTCTTTTCCGACGTTCGACTGTCGCACGTAACTAAGGCATCACCCCAAAATCCCGCACCGCCCCGGAAACGCGAAAGTTTGCCAAGATCCGCCAGCCACAGCACACGGCCTCGGACTTGGCCGTAGGGTGGCTGGGTGTCATGGCCTTGGCCGCGGGGTGGGTGGGTGCCTTGGCCTTGGCCGCGGGCTGGCTGCGTGCCTAGGCCTTGGCCTCGGGTTGGCTGGGTGCCATGGCCTTGGCCTTGGGTGCCTTGGCCTGGGCCGCGGGGTGGACGCGTGCCTTGGCCTTGGCCACGGGGTGGCTGCGTGCCTTGGCCGCAGGCTGGCTCCGGGCCTTGCTCGAAATGCCGCACATGCTAGCGACCAAGGCACGTCGCACACTCTCATGTACACACAACACACACTTGGGCCGCGCTACCGAGGTAAGGATAGGGAGCTCGAGCGCGGCCCTGTGCCTTGGCCTTGGCCGTGGGGTGGCTGCGTGGCTTTGCCTTGGCCGCGGGCGAGCATTTGCCCAAAATGGGAGCACACGGTCCGCGCCGTTTCTTCGTATTCTTGGACCAAAAACTGAGATCCACACCTACCTTCCACTTCTTTCCCTGGTTTTTCCTGAATCGGACGAGTTGGCCCACCCGTTTGGGCACCCGTTCGCTGCCGGTAAAATGGCCGTAAAACAAGTTTCGTAGCTCGGAATTGGATTCCGTTTTCTCCCGCCACCGACTCCCACAGATTTTGGCCTTTTTCGGAGGAAAAATGGGCGCAGGGCCTCCCGCATTATTTTCACCATTTCTTCGAGCGGAAAACAGCACTTGCACCGTGAGGAGGCCCCCGGCCCAGTACTAGCACAATCGGACCAATTCGCAGGCACGTTTCGTCCCCTCTTCGCAGCCCCGCACCCTCGATAAATCGGCCGTAAAATGAGGTTCGGAACACGAAATCGACTCCCCTCTTTTCCAACGTTCGACTGTCGCACATATCTAATGCATCACCCCAAAATCCCGCAACGCCCCGAAAACGCGAAAGTTGGCCAAGATCCGTGAGCTACAGCACACGCCCTTGGCCTTGGCCGCGGGATGGCTAGGTGCCATGGCCTTGGCCTTGGCCTCGGGGAGGCTGCGTGCCAAGGCCTTAGCCGTGGGCTGGCTGTGTGGTTAGGCCTTGGCTGCGGGCTGGCTGGGTGCCATGGCCCTTGCAGCGGGCTGGCTGAGTGCCATGGCCTTGGCCGCGGGGTGGACGCGTGCCTTGGTCTTGGCTACGGGGCGGCTGCGTTCCTAGGCCGCGGGCTGGCTCCGTGCCTTGCTCGAAATGCAGCACATGCTCGCGACCAAGGTGGGTCGCACACTCTCACGCGCACACTCGGGCCGCGCTGGCAAGGCAAGGATAGGGAGCTCGAGCGTGGCCCTGTGCCTTGGGCTTCGCCGCGGGCGAGCATTTGGCCAAAATGTGAGCACACGGTCCTCGCCGTTTCTTCGTATTCTTGGACCAAAAACTGAGATCCACACCAACCTTCCACTTCTTTCTCCGGTTTTGCCTGAATCGGACGACTTGGCCCACCCGTTCGCTGCCGGTAAAATGGCCGTAAAAGGACTTTCGGAGCTCGGAATTGGATTCCGTTTTCTCCCGCCACCGACTCCCACCAAACCCGAGCACGCCATCCCAAAATCCAATGCCGCCCCCAAAACACAAAATTTGGCCACAATCCGTGTGCTATAGCTCAAGGATTTTGGCCTTTTCCGGCGGAAAAATGGGCGCAGGGCCTCCCGCATTATTTTTGCCATTTCTTCGAGCGGAAAACAGTACTTGCGCCGGGAGGAGGCCCCCGGCCCAGTTCTACCACAATTGGACCAATTCGCGGGCACGTTTCGTCCCCTTTTCGCACCCCCACACCCGAGGTAAATCGGCCGTAAAATGAGGTTCGGACCTCGAAATCGACTCCCCTCTTTTCCGACGTTCGCCTGTCGTACGTATCTAATACATCAACCAAAAATCCCGCACCGCCCTGGAAACGCGAAAGTTGGCCAGGATCCGTGAGCTACAGCACACGGCCTTGCCCTTGGCCGCGGGGTGGCTGCATGCCTAGGCCTTGGCCGCGGGGTGGCTGGGTGCCATGGCCTTGGCCTTGGCCTCGGGCTGGCTGCGTGCCAAGGCCTTGGCCACGGGCTGGCTGCATGCCTAGGCCTTGGCCGCGGGGTGGCTGGGTGCCATGGCCTTGGCCTTGGCCTCGGGCTGGCTGCGTGCCAAGGCCTTGGCCACGGGCTGGCTGCATGCCTAGGCCTTGGCCGCAGGTTGGCTTGGTACCTACGCCTTGGCCACGGGCTGGCTGCGTGCCTAGGCCTTGGCCGCGGGCTGGCTAGGTGCATGGCCTTGGCCTTGGCCGCGGGGTGAACGGGTGCCTTGGCTTTGGCCACGAGGTGGCTGCATGCCTTGGCCTTGGCCGCGGGATGCCTCCATGCCTTGCTCGAAATGCAGCACATGCTCGCGACCAAGGCACGTCGCACACTCTCACGCACACACAACACACACTCGGGCTGCGATCCCGAGGCAAGGATAGGGAGCTCGAGCGTGGCCCTGTGCCATAGCCTTGGCCGCGGGCGAGCATTTGGCAAAAATGTGAGCACATGGTCCTCGCCGTTGCTTCGTATTCTTGGACCAAAAACTGAGATCCACACCTACCTTCCACTTCCTTCTCCGGTTTTGCCTGAATCGGATGAGTTGGCCCACCCGTTCGCTGCCGGTAAAATGGCCGTAAAAGGAGTTTCGGAGCTCGGAATTGGATTCCGTTTTCTCCCGCCACCGACTCCCACCAAACCCGAGCACGCCAGCAGAAAATCCCGCGGCGCCCCCGAAACGCGAAATTTGGCCACAATCTGTGTGCTATAGCTCACGGATTTTTGCCTTTTCCGGCGGAAAAATGGGCACAGGGCCTCCTGCATTATTTTTGCCATTGCTTCGAGCGGAAAACAGTACTTCCGCCGTGAGGAAGCCCCCGGCCCAGGTCTACCACAATCGGACCAATTCGCGGGCACGTTTCATCCCCTTTTCGCACACCAGCACCCTCGGTAAATCGGCCGTAAAACGAGGTTCAGACCTCGAAATCGACTCCCGTCTTTTCCGACGTTCGACTGTCGCACGTATCTAATGCATCACCCCAAAATCCCGCACCGCTTCGGAAACGCTAAAGTTGGCCAAGATCCGTGAGCTACAGCACACGGCCTTGGCCTTGGCCGCGGGGTGGCTGCGTGCCTAGGCCTTTGCCGCGGGCTGGCTGGGTGCATGTCCTTGGCCTTGGCCGCGGGGTGGACTCGTGCCTTGGCCTTGGCCACGGGGTGGCTGCGTGCCTTGGCCGCAGGCTGGCTCCGTGCCTTGCTCAAAATGCAGCACATGCTCGCGACCAAGGCACGTCGCACACTCTCACGCACACAAAACACACACTTGGGCCGCGCTCCCGAGGCAAGGATGGGGAGCTCGAGCGTGGCCCTGTGCCTTGGCCTTGGCCTTGGCCGCGGGGTGGCTGCATGGCATGGCCTTGGCCGCGGGTGAGCATTTGGCCAAATGTGAGCACACGGTCCTCGCTGTTTCTTCGTATTCTTGGACCAAAAACTGAGATCCACACCTACCTTCCACTTCTTTCTCCGGTTTTGCCTGAATCGGACGAGTTGGCCCACACGTTTGGCACCTGTTCGCTGCCGGTAAAATGGCCGTAAAATGAGTTTCGGAGCTCAGAATGAGTTTCGGACCTTGGAATCCAATTCCGAGCTTTCGCGTTTTACGGCCGATTTACCGAGGGTGCGGGGGTGCGAAAAGGGGACGAAACGTGCCAACGCATTGGTCCGATTGTGGTAGAACTGGGCCGGGGGCCTCCTCACGGCGCAAATACGGTTTTCCGCTCGAAGAAAAGGCAAAAATAATGCGGGAGGCCCTGCGCCCATTTTTCTGCCGGAAAAGGTCAAAATCCGTGAGCTATAGCACACGGATTGTGTCCAAATTTCACGTTTCAGGGGCAGCATGGGATTTTGGGCTGGCGTGGCCGGGTTTGGTGGGAGTCAGTGGCGGGAGAAAACGGAATCCAATTCCGAGCTCCAAAACTCTTTTTACGGCCATTTTACCGGAAGCGAACGGGTGCCCAAACGGGTGGGCCAGGTCGTCCGATTCAGGCAAAACCGGAGAAAGAAGTGGAAGGTAGGTGTGGATCTCAGTTTTTGGCCAACAATACGAAGAAACGGCGAGGACCGTGTCCCCACATTTTGGCCAAATGCTCGCCCGCGGCCAAGCCCAAGCCACGCAGCCATCCCGCGGCCAAGGCCAAGGCACAGGGCCACGCTCGAGCTCCATATCCTTGCCTCGGGAGCACGGCCCGTGTGTTGTGTGTGTGTGAGAGTGTGCGACGTACCTTGGTTGCGAGCATGTGCTGCATTTCGAGCAAGGCACGGAGCCAGCCCGCGGCCGAGGCACGCAGCCACCCCGTGGCCAAGGACAAGGCATGCGTCCACCCCGCGGCCAAGGCCATGCACCCAGCCAGCCCAAGGCCAAGGCCTAGGCACGCAGCCCTCCCGCTGCCAAGGCCAAGGCCGAGGCACGCAGCCACCCCGCGGCCAAGGCCAAGGCCGTGTGCTGTAGCTCACGGATCTTGGCCAACTTTCACGTTTCCGGGGCGGTGCTGGATTTTGGGATGATGCATTAGATACGTTCGACAGTGAAACGTTCGAAAAGAGGGGAGTCGATTTCGAGGTCCGAACCTCGTTTTACGGCCGATTTACCGAGGGTGCGGGGGTGCGAAAAAGGGACGAAACGTGCCCGCGAATTGTTCCGATTGTGGTAGAACTGGGCCGGGGGCCTTCTCACGGCGCAAGTACTGTTTTCCACTCAAAGAAATGGCAAAAATAATGCGGGAGGTCCTGCGCCCATTTTTCCGCCGTCCGTGAGCATGTGTTGGCCGCGGGCGAGCATTTGGCCAAAATGTGCGACGTGGCTTGGTCGCGAGCATGTGTTGTATTTCGAGCAAGGCACGGAGCCAGTCCGTGGCAAAGGCCAAGGCCGAGGCACGCAGCCACCCCGTGGCCAAGGCCATGGCACCCAGCCAGCCCGCGGCCAAAGCCTTGGCATGCTGCCACCCCGAGGCCAAGGCCAAGGCCATGGCACCGGGCCACCCCGCGGCCAAGGCCTAGGCACGCAGCCACCCCGCGGCCAAGGCAAGGGCCGTGTGCTGTAGCTCACGAATCTTGGCCAACTTTCGCGTTTCCGGGGCGGTGCGGGATTTTGGGGTGATGCATTAGATACATGCGACAGTCGAACGTCGGAAAAGAGGGGAGTCGATTTTGAGGTCTGAACGTCGTTTTACAGCCGATTTACCGAGGGTGCGGGGGTGAAAAAAGGGGACGAAACATGCCCATGAATTGGTCCGATTGCGGTAGCGCTGGGCCAGGGACCTCCTCACGGCGCAAGTACTGTTTTCAGCTCGAAGAAATGGCGAAAATATTGCGAGAGGTGCTGCACCCATTTTTCCGTCGGAAAAGGCCAAAATCCGTGAGCTATATAGCACACGGATTGTGGCCAAAGTTCGTGTTTCAGGGGAGGCATGGGATTTTGTGCTGGCGTGGTCGGGTTTGGTGGGAGTCGGTGGCGGGAGAAAACGGAATCCAATTCCGAGCTCCGAAACTCGTTTTACAGCCATTTTACCGGCAGCGAACGGGTGCCCAAACGGGTGGGCCAACTAGTCCGATTCAGGCAAAACCAGAGAAAGAAGTGGAAGGTAGGTGTGGATCTCAGTTTTTGGTCCAAGAATACGAAGAAATGGCGAGGACCGTGTGATCACATTTGGGCCAAATGCTCGCCCGCGGCCAAGGCAAAGCCACGCAGCCACCCGGCGGCGAAGGCCAAGGCACAGGGCCACGCTCGAGCACCCTATCCTTGCCTCGGGACCGCGGCCCGAGTGTGTGTTGTGTGTGCGTGAGAGTGTGCGACCTGCCTTGGTCGCGAGCATGTGCTGCATTTCGAGCAAGGCACGTAGCCAGCCCGCGGCCAAGTCCTTGGCACGCAGCCACCCCAAGGCCAAGGCCAAGGCCGTGCGCTGTAGCTCACGGATCTTGGCCAACTTTCGTGTTTCCGGGGCGGTGCGCGATTTTGGTGTGATGCATTAGATACGTGCGACAGTCGAATGTTGGAAACGAAAGGAGTCGATTTCGTGGTCCGAGTGTGTGTTGTGTGTGCGTGAGAGTGTGCGACGTGCCGTGGTCGTGAGCGTGTGCTGCATTTCGAGACAAAGGCACGCAGCCACCTCGAGGCCAAGGCCATGGCACCCAGCCAGCCCGCGGCCAAGGCCTAGGTACGCAGCCAGCCCGTGGCCAAGGCCTTGGCACGCAGCCACCGCAAGGCCAAGGCCAAGGCTATGGCACCCAGCCACCCCGCGGTGAAAGCCTAGGCACGCAGCCACCCCGCGGCCAAGGCCAAGGCCGTGTGCTGTAGCTCACAGATCTTGGCCAACTTTCTCGTTTCCGGGGCAGTGCGGGATTTTGGGGTGATGCATTAGATACGTGGGACAGTCGAACGTCGGAAAAGAGGGGAGTCGATTTCGAGGTCCGAACCTCGTTTTACGGCCGATTTACTGAGGGTGCGGGGGTGCGAAAACGGGTCGAAACGTGCCCGCGAATTGGTCCGATTGTGGTAGAACTGGGCCGGGGGCCTCCTCACGGCGCATGTACTGTTTTTCGCTCAAAGAAATGGCGAAAATAATGCGGGAGGCCCTGAGCCCATTTTTCCGCCGGAAAAGGCCAAAATCCGTGAGCTATAGCTCACGGATTGTGGCCAAATTTCGCGTTTTGGGGGCGGCATGGGATTTTGGGCTGGCGTGGTGGGGTTTGGTGGGAGTCGGTGGCGGGAGAAAATGGAATCCAATTCCGAGCTCCGAAACCCGTTTTACAGCCATTTTACCGGCAGCGAACGGGTGGGCCAACTCGTCCGATTCAGGCAAATCCAGAGAAAGAAGTGGAAGGTAGGTGTGGATCTCAGTTTTTGGTCCAAGAATACGAAGCAACGGCGAGGACCGTGTGCTCACGTTTTGGCCAAATGCTCGCCCGCGGTGAAGGCCTAGGCACGCAGCCACCCCGCGGCCAAGGCCAAGGCTGTGTGCTGTAGCTCACGGATCTTGGCCAACTTTTGCGTTTCCGGGGCGGTGCGGGATTTTGGGGTGATGCATTAGATGCGTGCAACAGTCGAACGTTGGAAAAGATGGGAGTCGATTCCGAGGTCCGAACCTCGTTTTACAACCGATTTACCGAACGTGCAGGGGTGCGAAAAGGGGACGAAACGTGCCCGTGAATTGGTCCGATTGTGGTAGAACTGGGCCGGGAGCCTCCTCACGGCGCAAGTACTGTTTTCCGCTTGAAGAAATGGCAAAAATAATGCGGGAGGATCTGCCCCCATTTTTCCTCCGGAAAAGGCCAAAATCCGTGTGCTGATTGTGGTCAAATTTCGCATTTCGGGGGTGGGGTGGGATTTTTGGCTGGCGTGGTCGGGTTTGGTGGGAGTCGGTGATGGGAGAAAACGGAATCCAATTCTGAGCTCCGAAACTCATTTTACGGCCATTTTACTGGCAGCGAACGGGTGGGCCAACTCGTCCGATTCAGGCAAAACCGGAGAAAGAAGTGGAAGGTAGGTGTGGATCTCAGTTTTTGGTCCAAGAATACGAAGAAACGGCGAGGACCGTGTGCTCACTTTTTCGCCAAATGCTCGCCCGCGGCCAAGGCCAAGCTACGCAGCCACCCCGCGGCCAAGGCCAAGGTACTGGGCCACGCTCGAGCTCCCTATCCTTGCCTCGGGAGTGCGGCCCGAGTGTGTGTTGTGTGTGCGTGAGAGTGTGGGACCTGCCTTGGTCGCGAGCATGTGCTAAATTTCGGGCAAGGCTCGGAGCCAGCCCGCGGCCAAGGCACGCAGCCACCCCGTGGCCACGGCCAAGGCACGCGTCCACCCCGCGGCCAAGGGCATGGCACCTGCCAGCCAGCGGCCAAGGACATGGCACCCAGCCGGCCCGCAGCCAAGGCACGCAGCCACCCCGTGGCCACGGCCAAGGCACGCGTCCACCCCGCGGCCAAGGGCATGCCACCAGCCAGCCAGCGGCCAAGGCCATGGCACCCAGCCAGCCCGCGGCCAAGGCCTTGGCACGAAGCCACCCTGAGCCCAAGGCCAAGGCCAAGGCCATGGCACCCAGCCACCCCGCGGCCAAGGCCAAGGCCGTTTGGTCCAATTGTGGTAGAACTGGGCCGGTGACCTCCTCACGGCGCAAGTACTGTTTTCCGCTCGAAGAAATGGTGAAAATAATGCGGGAGGCCCTGCGCCCATTTTTTCACGGGAAAAGGCCAAATTCCGTGACCTATAGCTCACGGATTGTGGCCAAATTTCGCGTTTCGGGGACGGCGTGGGATTTTGGTCGGGCGTGGTCGGGTTTGGTGGGAGTCGGTGGCGGGAGAAAACGGAATCCTATTCCGAGCTCCGAAACTCGATTTACGGCCATTTTACCAGCAGCAAACGGGTGGGTGTGGATCTCAGTTTTTGGTCCAAGAATACGAAGAAACGGCGAGGACCGTGTGCTCACATTTTGGGCAAATGGTCGACCGCGGTCAAGCCCAAGCCACGCAGCCACCCGGCGGCCAAGGCCAAGGCACAGCGCCACGCTCGAGCTCCCTATCCTTGCGTCGAGAGCGCGGCCCGAGTGTGTGTTGTGTGTGCGTGAGAGTGTGCGACCTTCCTTGGTCGCGAGCATGTGCTGTATTTCGAGCAAGGCACGGAGCCAGCCCGCGGCCAAGGCCAAGGCCGAGGCACGAAGCCTCCCCGCGGCCAAGGCCAGGGCACGCGTCCACCCCACGGCCAAGGCCATGACACCCAGCCAGCCCGCGGCCAAGGCCATGGCACCCAGCCAGCCCGCGGCCAAGGCCTAGGCACGCAGCCAGCCCGCGGCCAAGGCCAAGGCCGTGTGCTGTAGCTCACGGATCTTGGCCAACTTTTGCATTTCCGGGGCGGTGCCAGATTTTGGGGTCATGCATTAGATACGTGCGACAGTCGAACGTCGGAAAAGACGGGAGTCGACTGCAAGGTCTGAACCTCGTTTTACGGCGGATTTACCGAATGTACAGGGGTGCGAAAAGGGGACGAAACGTGCCCGCGAATTGGTCCGATTGTGGTAGAACTGGATTGGGGGCCTCCTCACGGCGCAAGTACTGTTTTCCGCTCGAAGAAATGGCGAAAGTAATGTGGGAGGCCGTGCGTCCATTTTTCCACCGGAAAAGGGCAAAATCCGTGAGCTATAGCAAACGGATTGTGGGCAAATTTCGCGTTTCGGGGGCGGCAATGTATTTTGGGGTGGCGTGGTCGGGTTTGGTGCGAATCGGTGGCGGGAGAAAAAGGAATCAAATTCGGAACTCCAAAACACATTTTACGGCCATTTTACCGGCAGCGAACGGGTGGCCCAACTCGTCCGATTCAGGCAAAACCGGATAAAGTAGTGGAAGGTAGGTGTGGATCTCAGTTTTTGGTCCAAGAATACGAAGAAACGGCGAGGACCGTGTGCTCACATTTTGGCCTAATGCTCGCCCGCGGCCAAGGCCAAGCCACACAGCCACCATGCGGCCAAGGCCAAGGCACAGGGCCACGCTCGAGCTCCCTATTCTTCCTCGGGAGCGCGGCCCGAGTGTGTGTTGTGTGTGCGTGAGAGTGTGCGACTTACCTTGGTCGCGAGCATGTGCTGCATTTTCGAGCAAGGCACGGAGCCAGCCCGCGGCCAAGGCCAAGGCCGAGGCACGCAGCCACCCCGTGGCCAAGGCCAAGGCAGGCGTCCACCCCACGCCCAACGCCATGGCACCCAGCCAGCCCGCGGCCAAGGCCATGGCACCCAGCCATCCTGCGGCCATGGCCTAGGCACGCAGCCAGCCCGCGGACAAGGCCTTGGCACGCAGCCATTCCGATGCCAAGGCCAAGGCCATGGCACCCAGCCACCCCGCGGCCAAGGCCTAGGAACGCAGCCACCCCGCGGCCAAGGCCTAGGCACACAGCCACCACGCAGCCAAGGCCTAGGCACGCAGCCACCCCACGGCCAAGGCCAAGGCCGTGTGCTGTAGCTCACGGATCTTGGCCAACTTTCGCGTTTCCGGGGCGGTGCGGGATTTTGGGGTCATGCATTAGATACGTGGGACAGTCGAACTTCGGAAAAGAGCGGAGTAGATTTCGAGGTCTGAACCTCGTTTTACGGCCGATTTACCGAGGGTGCGGGGGTGCGAAAAGGGGACAAACGTGCCCGCGAATTGGCCCGATTGTGGTAGAACTGGGCAGAGGGGCTCCTCTAGGCGCAAGTACTGTTATCCGCTCGAAGAAATGGCGAAAATAATGCTGGAGGCCCTGCGCCCATTTTTCCGCCGGAAAAGGCCAAAATCCGTGAGCATAGCACACGGATTGTGGCAAAATTTCGCGTTTCAGGGGCGGCGTGGTATTTTGGTCGGGCGTGGTCGGGTTTGGTGGGAGTCGGTGGCGGGAGAAAACGGAATCCTATTCCGAGCTCCGAAACTCATTTTACGGCCATTTTACCGGCAGCGAACAGGTGGGCCAACTCGTCCGATTCAGGCAAAACCGGAGAAAGAAGTGGAAGGTAGGTGTGGATCTTAGTTTTTGGTCCAAGAATACGAAGAAATGGCGAGGACCGTGTGCTCACATTTTGGCCAAATGCTCGACCGTGGTCAAGGCCAAGCCACGCAGCCACCCGGCGGCCAAGGCCAAGGCACAGCGCCACGCTCGAGCTCCCTATCCTTGCGTCGGGAGCGCGGCCCGAGTGTGTGTTGTGTGTGCGTGAGAGTGTGCGACCTTCCTTGGTCGCGAGCATGTGCTGCATTTCGAGCAAGGCACGGAGCCAGCCCGCGACCAAGGCCAAGGCCGAGGCACGCAGCCCAAAAGCCACCGCCGCCCTGAAACGCGAAATTTGGCCACAATCCGTGTGCAATAGCTCATGGATTTTGGCCTTTTCCGGCGGAAAAATGGGCGCAGGGCCTCCCGCATTATTTTCGCCATTTCTTGTAGCGGAAAACAGTACTTGCACCGTGAGGAGGCCCCCGGCCCAGTTCTACCACAATCGGACCAATTCACGGGCACGTTTCGTCCCGTTTTCGCACCCCCGCACCTTGGGTAAATCGGCCGTAAAACGATGTTCGGACCTCGAAATCGACTCCCCTCTTTTCCGACGTTCGACTGTCGCACGTATCTGATGCATCACCCCAAAATCCCGCACTGCCCCAGAAACGCGAAAGTTGGCCAAGATCCGTGAGCTACAGCACACGGCCTTGGCCTTGGCCGCGGGGTGGCTGCGTGCCTAGGCCTTCACCGCGGGGTGGCTGGGTGCCATAGCCTTGGCCTTGGCCTTGGGGTGGCTGCGTGCCAAGGCCTTGGCCACCGGCTGGCTGCGTGCCTAGGCCTTGGCCGCGGGCTGGCTGGGTGCCGCGGCCTTGGCCGCGGGCTGGCTGGGTGCCGCGGCCTTGGCCGCGGGCTGGCTGGGTGCCGCGGCCTTGGCCGCGGGCTGGCTGGGTGCCGCGGCCTTGGCCGCGGGCTGGCTGGGTGCCGCGGCCTTGGCCGCGGGCTGGCTGGGTGCGGCGGCCTTGGCCGCGGGTTGGACGTGTGCCTTGGCCTTGGCCACGGGGTGGCTGCATGCCTTGGTCTCGAAATGCAGCACATGCTCGCGACCACGGCACGTCGCACACTCTCACGCACACACAGCACACACTCGGACCTCGAAATCGACTCCTTTCGTTTCCAACATTCGACTGTCGCACGTATCTAATGCATCACCCCAAAATCCCGCACCGCCCCGGAAACGCGAAAGTTGGCCAAGATCCGTGAGCTACAGCACACGGCCTTGGCCTTGGCCGCGGGGTGGCTGCGTGCCTAGGCCTTGGCCGTGGGGTGGCTGGGTGCCATGGCCTTGGCCTTCGGCTTGGGGTGGCTGCGTGCCAAGGCCTGGGCCACGGGCTGCCTCTGTGCCTTGCTCGAAATGCTGCACATGCTCGCGACCATGGCAGGTCGCACACTCTCACGCACACACAGCACACACAAGACACACTCAGGCCGCGCTCCCGAGGCAAGGATAGGGTGCTCGAGCGTGGCCCTGTGCGATGGCCTTGGCCGCCGGGTGGCTGCCTGGCTTTGCCTTGGGCGCGGGCGAGCATTTGGCCCAAATGTGAGCACACGGTCCTCGCCATTTCTTCGTATTCTTGGACCAAAAACTGAGATCCACACCTATCTTCCACTTCTTTCTCTAGTTTTGCCTGAATCGGACTAATTGGCCCACCCGTTTGGGCACCTGTTCGCTGCCGGTAAAATGGCCGTAAAACGAGTTTCGGAGCTCGGAATTGGATTCCGTTTTCTCCCACCACCGACTCCCACCAAACCCGACCACGCCAGCACAAAATCCCATGCCTCCCCTCAGGGCGCAAGTACTGTTTTCCACTCGAAGAAATGGCGAAAATAATGCGGGAGGCCCTGCGCCCATTTTTCCGCCGGAAAAGGCCAAAATCCGTGAGCTATAGCACACGGATTGTGGCCAAATTTCACGTTTTGGGGGCGGCATGGGATTTTGGGCTGCCGTGGTGGGGTTTGGTGGGAGTCAGTGGCGGGAGAAAACGGAATCCAATTATGAGCTCCGAAACTCTTTTTACGGCAATTTTCCTGGCAGCGAACGGGTGCCCAAACGGGTGGGCCAACTCGTCCGATTCGGGTAAAACCGGAGAAAGAAGTGGAAGGTAGGTGTGGATCTCAGTTTTTGGTCCAAGAATACGAAGAAACGGCGAGGACCGTGTGCTCACATTTTGGCCAAATGCTCGCCCGCGGCAAAGGGCAAGCCAGGCAGCCACCCCGCGGCTAGGGCCAAGGCACAGGGCCACGCTCGAGCTCCCTATCCTTGCGTCGGGGGCGCGGCCCGAGTGTGTGTTGTGTGTGCATGAGAGTGTACGACGTGCCTTGGTCTCGGGCATGTGCTGCATTTCGAGCAAGGCATGGAGCCAGCCCGCGGCCAAGGCATGCATTCACCCCGTGGCCAAGGCCAAGGCACGCGTCCACCCTGTTGCCAAGGCAATGGCACCCAGCCAACCCGAGGCCAAGGCCATGGCACCCAGCCACCCCGCGGCCAAGGCCTAGCCACGCAGCCAGCCCGCGGCCAAGGCCTAGGCACGCAGCCAGCCCGCGGCCAAGGCCTTTGCATGCAGCCACCCCGAGGCCAAGGCCAAGGCCATGGCACCCAGCCACCCCGCGGCCTAGGCGCGCAGCCAACCCGTGGCCAAGGCCAAGGCACGCGTCCATCTCGCGGCCAAGGCCAAGGCACGCGTCCATCTCGCAGCCAAGGCCAAGGCATGCAGCCACCCCGTGGCCAAGGCCAAGGCATGCGTCCACCCCGCAGCCAAGTACATGGTTCCCAGCCAGCCCGCGGCCAAGGTGATGGCACGCAGCCACCCCGAGGCCGAGGCCAAGGCCATGGCACCCAGCCACCCCACGCCCAAAGCCTAGGCACGCAGCCACCCCGCGGCCAAGGCCAAGGCCGTGTGCTGTAGCTCACGGATCTTGGCCAACTTTCACGTTTCCGGGGCGGTGCGGGATTTTGGGGTGATGCATTAGATACGTGCGAAAAGCGAACGTCCGGAAAGAGGGGAGTTGACTTCGAGGTCCGAACCTCATTTTACGGCCGATTTACCGATGGTGCGAGGGTGCGAAAAGGGGATGAAACGTGCCCGCGAATTGGTCCGATTGTGGTAAAACTGGGCCGGGGGCCTCCTCACGGTGCAAGTACTGTTTTCCACTCGAAGAAACGGCAAAAATAATGCGGGAGGCCCTACGCCCATTTTTCCGCCGGAAAAGGCAAAAATCCGTGAGCTATAGCACATGGATTATTGCAAAATTTCGCGTTTCGGGGGCGGCGTGGGATTTTGGGCTGGCGTGGTCGGGCTTGGTGGGAGTCGGTGGCGGGAGAAAACGAAATCCAATTCCGAGCTCCGAAACGCGTTTTACGCCCATTTTACCGGCAGCGAACGGGTGGGCCAACTCGTCCGATTCAGGCAAAACCGGAGAAAGAAGTGGAAGGTAGGTGTGGATCTCAGTTTTTGGTGAAGGAAAACGAAGCAACGGCGAGGACCGTGTGCTCACATTTTGGCCAAATGCTCGCCCGCGGCCAAGGCTATGGCACAGGACCACGCTCGAGCTCCCTATCCTTGCTTCGGGAGCGCGGCCCGAGTGTGTGTTGTGTGTGCGTGAGAGTGTGCGACATGCCTTGGTCGCGAGCATGTACTGCATTTCGAGCAAGGCACGGAGCCAGCCCGCAGTCAAGGCAAGCAGCCACCCCGTGGACAAGGCCAAGGCACGCGTCCACCCCACGTCCAAGGCCATGGCACCCAGCCAGCCCGCGGCCAAGGCCTAGGCACGCAGCCAGCCCGCGGCCAAGGGCTAGGCACCCAGCCAGCCCGCGGCCAAGGCCTAGGCACGTAGCCAGCCCGCGGCCAAGGCCGAGGCATGCAGCCAGCGGCCAAGGCCGAGGCACGCAGCCAGCCCATGACCATAGCCTTGGCAAGCAGCCACCCCGAGGTTGAGGCCAAGGCCATGGCACCCAGCCATCCTGCGGCCAAGGCCTAGGCACGCAGCCACCCCGCGGCCAAGGCCATGGCACCCAGCCATCCCGCGGCCAAGGCCTAGGCACGCAGCCACCCCGCGGCCAAGGCCAAGGCCGTGTGCTGTAGCTCACGGATCTTGGCCAACTTTCTAGTTTCCGGGGTGGTGTGGGATTTTGGGGTGATGCATTAGATACGTGCGACAGTCGAACGTCGGAAAAGAGGGGAGTCGATTTCGAGGTCCGAACCTCGTTTTACGGCCGATTTACCGAGGGTGCGGGGGTGCGAAAAGGGGACGAAACGTGCCCGTGAATTGGTCTGATTGGGGTAGAACTGGGCCGGGGGCCTCCTCACAGCGCAAGTACTATTTTTCGCTCGAAGAAAGGGCGAAAATACTGCGGGAGGCCCTGCGCCCATTTTCGCACGCAGCCAGCCCGTGGCCAAGGCCAAGGCCATGGCACCCAGCCACCCCGCGGCCAAGGCGCGCAGCCAACCCGTGGCGAAGGCCAAGGCACGCGCCCATCCCGCGGCCAAGGCCAAGGCCATGCACTCAGGCAGCCCGTAGCCAAGGCCTAGGCACGCAGCCATCCCGCGGCCAAGGCGAAGGCACGCAGCCACCCCACGGCCAAGGCCAAGGCCGTGTGCTGTAGCTCACGGATCTTGGCCAACTTTCGCGTTTCCGGGGCTGTGCGGGATTTTGGGGTGATGCATTAGATACGTGCAACAGTCGACCGTCGGAAAAGAGGGGATTCTATTTCCAGGTCCGAACCTCGTTTTACGGCCGATTTACCAAGGGTGCGGTGGTGCGAAAAGGGGACGAAATGTTCCGCGAATTGGTCCGATTGTGGTAGAACTGGGCCGGGGGCCTCCTCACGGCGCAAGTACTGTTTTCCGCTCGAAGAAATGGCGAAAATAATGCAGGAGGCCCTGCACCCACTTTTCCACCGGAAAAGGCCAAAATCCGTGAGCTATAGGACACGGATTGTGGCCAAATTTCGCGTTTCGTGGGCAGCGTTGGATTTTGGGCTGGCGTGTCGGGTTTGGTGGGAGTCGGTGGCGGGAGAAAACCGAATCCAATTCCGAGCTCCGAAACTCGTTTTACGACCATTTCACCAGGAGCGAACGGGTACCCGAACGGGTGGGCCAACTCGTCCGATTCAGGCAAAACCGGAGAAAGAAGTGGAAGGTAGGTGTGGATCTCAGTTTTTGGTCCAAGAATACGAAGAAATGGCGAGGACCGTGTGCTCACATTTTGGCCAAATGCTCGCCCGCGGCCAAGGCCAAGCCACGCAGCCACCCCGCGGCCAAGGCCAAGGCACAGGGCCACGCTCGAGCTGCCTATCCTTGCCTCGGGAGCACGGCCTGAGTGTGTGTTGTGTGTGCGTGAGAGTGTGCAACGTGCCTTGGTCGCGAGCATGTGCTGCATTTCGAGCAAGGCCCGGAGCCAGCCCGCGGCCAAGGCCAAGCCTGAGGCACGCAGCGACCCCGTGGCCAAGGCCAAGGCACGCGTCCACCCCGCGGCCAAGGCCAAGGCACGCGTCCACCCCGCAGCCACCCCGCGGCCAAGACCAAGGCCGTGTGCTGTAGCTCACGGATCTTGGCCAACTTTCGCGTTTCCGGGGCGGTGCGGGATTTTTGCATGCTGCATTAGACACGTGCGACAGTCGAACGTCGGAAAAGAGGGGAGTCGATTTTGAGGTCCGAACCTCGTTTTACCGTCGATTTACCGAGGGTACGGGGGTGCGAAAAGGGGACGAAACGTGCCCGCGAAATTGTCCCATTGTGGTAGAACTGGGCCGGGGGCCTCCTCACGGCACAAGTACTGTTTTCCGCTCGAAGAAATGGCGAAAATAATGCGGGAGGCCCTGCGCCCATTATTCCGCTGGAAAAGGCCAAAATCCGTGAGCTATAGCACACGGATTGTGGCCAAATTTCGTGTTTTGGGGGCGGCGAGGGATATTGGGCTGGCGTGGTCGGGTTTGGTGGTAGTAGGTGGCGGGAGAAAACGGAATCCAATTCTGAGCTCCGAAACTCGTTTTACGGCCATTTTACCGGCAGTGAACGGGTGGTCCAACTCGTCCGATTCAAACAAAACCGGAGAAAGAAGTGTAAGGTAGGTGTGGATCTCAGTTTTTGGTCCAAGAATACAAAGCAACGGCGAGGACCGTGTGCTCACATTTTGGACAAATGCTCATCCGCGGCCAAGGCTATGGCACAGGGCCACGCTTGAGCTCCCTATCCTTGCCTGGGGATCACAGCCCGAGTGTGTGTTCTGTGTGTGTTCGAGTGTGCGACGTGCCTTGGTCGCGAGCATGTGCTGCATTTCGAGCAAGGCACGTAGCCAGCCCGCGGCCAAGGCACGTAGCCACCCCGCGGCCAAGGCCAAGGCACGCGTCCAACCCGCGGCCAAGGCACGCGTCCACCACGCGGCCAAGGCCAAGGCACCCAAGGCCAACGCCATGCACCCAGCCAGCCCGTGGCCAAGACCTAGGTATGCAGCCAGCCCGCGGCCAAGGACAAGGCACGCAGCCACCCCGTGGCCAAGGCCAAGGCACGCAGCCACACCAAGGCCAAGGCCTGGGCACGCAGCCACCCCGCGCCCAAGGCCAAGGCCGTGTGCTGTAGCTCATGGATCTTGGCCAACTTTCGAGTTTCCGGGGCGGTGCGGGATTTCCGGGTGATGCATTAGATACGTGCGACAGTCGAACATCGGAAAAGACGGGAGTCGATTCCGAGGTCCGAACCTCGTTTTACGGCCGATTTACCGAACGTGCCGGGGTGCGAAAAGGGGACGAAATGTGCCCACGAATTGGTCCGATTGTGGTAGAACTGGACCGGGGGCCTCCTCACGGCGTAAGTACTGTTTTCCGCTTGAAGAAATGGTAAAAATACTGCGGGAGGCCCTGCGCCCATTTTTCCGCCGGAAAAGGCCAAAATCCGTGACTTATATAGCACACAGATTGTGGCCAAATTTCGCGTTTCGGGGGCGGCGTGGGATTTTGGGCTGTCGTGGTCGGGTTTGGTTGGAGTCAGTGGTGGGAGAAAACGGAATCCAATTCCGAGCTCCCGAAACTCGTTTTACGGCCATTTTTCCGGCAGCGAATGGGTGCCCAAACTGGTGGGCCAACTCTTCCGATTCAGGTAAAACCGGAGAAAGAAGTGGAAGGTAGGTGTGGATCTCAGTTTTTGGTCCAAGAATACGAAGAAACAGTGAGGACCGTGTGCTCACATTTTGGCCAAATGATCGCCCGCGGCCAAGGCCAAGCCACGCAGCCACCCCGCGGCCAACGCCAAGGTACAAGGCCATGCTCGAGCTCTGTATCCTTGCCTCGGGAGCGCGGCCCGAGTGTGTGTTGTTTGTGCGTGACAGTGTGCGACCTGCCTTGGTCGTGAGCATGTACTGCATTTCGAGCAAGGCATGGAGCCAGCCCGCGGCCAAGGCCAAGGCCAACGCACGCAGGCACCCCATGGCCAAGGCCAAGGCACGCGTCCACCCCGCGGCCAAGGCCATGCACCCTGCCAGCCCGCGGCCAAGGCCATGGCACCCAGCCAGCCCGGGGCCAAGGCCTAGGCACGCAGCCAGCCCGCGGCCAAGGCCTAGGCGCACAGCCACCCGCGGCCAAGGCCTTGGCTCGCAGCCACCCCGAGGCCAAGGCCAAGGCCATGGCACCCAGCCACCCCGCGGCCAAGGCCTAGGCACGTAGCCACCCCGCAGCGAAGGCCAAGGCTGTGTGCTGTAGCTCACGGATCTTGGCCAACTTTCGTGTTTCCGGGGCGGTGCTGGATTTTGGGGTTATGCATTAGATACGTGCGACAGTCGAACGTCGGAAAAGAGGGGAGTCAATTTCAAGGTCCGAACCTCATTTTACGGCCAATTTACCGAGGGTGCGGGGGGGCGAAAAGGGGACGAAACATGCCCGTAAATTGGTCCGATTGTGGTAGAACTGGGCCAGGGGCCTCCTGATGGCGCAAGTACAATTTTCCGCTCGAAGAAATGACGAAAATACTGCGGGAGGCCCTGCGCCCATTTTTCCGCCGGAAAAAGCCAACGTCCGTCAGCTATAGCACACGGATTGTGCCCAAATTTCGCGTTTCGGAGGCGGCGTGGGATTTTGGGCTGGCGTGGTCGGGTTTGGTGGGAGTCAGTGGCGGGACAAAATGGAATCCAATTCCGAACTACGAAACTCGTTTTACGGCCATTTTACTGGCAGCGAATGGGTGCCCAAACGGGTGGGCCAACTCGTCTGATTCAGGGAAAACTGGAGAAAGAAGTGGAAGGTAGGCGTGGATCTCAGTTTTTGGTCCAAGAATACGAAGAAACGGTGAGGACCGTGTGCTCACATTTTGGCCATAGAGCCACCCCGCGGCCAAGGCCAAGCCATAGAGCCACCCCGCGGCCAAGCCCAAGGCACAGGGCCACGCTCGAGCTCCCTATCCTTGCCTCGGGAGCGCGGTCCGAGTGTGTGTTGTTTGTGCGTGAGAGTGTGCGACCTGCCTTGGTCGCGAGCATGTGCTGCATATCGAGCAAGGCACGGAGCCAGCCGCGGCCTAGGCCAAGGCCGAGGCACGCAGCCACCCAGTGGCCAAGGCCGAGGCACGCAGCCACCCAGTGGGCAAGGCCAGGGCACGCATCCACCCCACGGCCAAGGCCAAGGCACCCAAGGCCAATCGCCTGTAAAACAAGGTTCGGACCTCGGAATCGACTCCCGTCTTTTCCAACGTTCGACAGCCGCACGTATCTAATGCATCACCTGAAAATCCAGCACCGCCCCGGAAACGCGAAAGTTAGCCAAGATCCGCGAGCCACAGCACACGGCCTTGGCCTTGGCCACGGGGTGGCTGGGTGCCATGGCCTTGGCCGCAGGGTGGCTGCGTGCCTTGGCGTTGGCCTTGGCCACGGGGTGGCTGCGTGTCTTGGCCTTGGCCACGGGGTGGCTGCGTGTCTAAGCCATGGCCGCGGGCTGGCTGCGTGCCTAGGCCTTGGCCAAGGGCTGGCTGGGTGCATGGCCTTGGCCTTGGCCGCGGGGTGGATGCGTGCCTTGGCCTTGGCCACGGGGTGGCTGCGTGCCTTGGCCGCGGGCTGGCTCCGTGCCTTGCTCGAAATGCAGCACATGCTCACGACCAAGGCAGGTCGTACACTCTCACACACACACAACACACACTCGGGCCGCGCTCCTGAGGCGAGGATAGGGATCCGGAGCGTGGCCCTGTGCCTTAGCCTCGGCCGCGGGGTGGCTGCGTGGATGCGTGGCTTGGCCTTGGCCGCTTGTGAGCATTTGGCCAAAATGTGAGCACACAGTCCTCGCCGTTTCTTCGTATTCTTGCACCAAAAACTGAGATCCACACCTACCTTCCACTTCTTTCTCGTTTTGCCTGAAACGGACGAGTTGGCCCACCCGATTGGGCACCCGTTCGCTGCCGGTAAAATGGCCGTAAAGCGAGTTTCGGAGCTCCGAATTGGATTCCGTTTTCTCCCAACACCGACTCCCGCCAAACCTGACCACGCCAGCTGAAAATCCCACTAAGCCCCCGAAACGCGAAATTTGGCCACAATCCATGTGCTATAGCTCATGGATTTTGGCCTTTTCCGGCGGAAAAATGGGCGCAGGGCCTCCCATATTATTTTCGCCATTTCTTCGAGCGGAAAGCAGTACTTGCACCGTGAGGAGGCCCCTGGCCCAGGTCTACCACAATCGGAACATTTCGCGGGCACGTTTCGTCCCCTTTTCGCACCCCCGCACCCTCGGTAAATCGGCCGTAAAATGAGGTTCGGACCTCGAAGTCGACTCCCGTCTTTTCCGATGTTCGACTGTCACACGTATCTAGTGCATCACCCCAAAATCCCGCACCGCCCTGGAAACGCGAAAGTTGGCCAAGATCCATGAGCTACAGCACACGGCCTTGGCCTTGCCCGCGCGGTGGCTGCGTGCCTAGGCCTTGGCCTTGGGTGGCTGCGTGCCTTGGCCTTGCGTTGGGTGCCTTGGCCTTGGCCACGGGACGGCTGCGTGCCTTGGCCGCGGGGTGGGTGGGTGCATGGCCTTGGCCTTGGCCGCGGGGTGGACGCGTGCCTTGGCCTTGGCCACGGGGTGGCTGCGTGCCTTGGCCGCGGGCTGGCTCCGTGCCTTGCTCGAAATGCAGCACATGCTCGCGACCAAGGCACGTCGCAAACTCTCACGCACACACACTCGGGCCGCGCTCCCGAGGCAAGGATAGGGAGCTCGAGCATGGCCCTGTGCCTTGCCCTTGGCCGCGGGGTGGCTCCGTGGCTTGGCCTTGTCCGCGGGTGAGCATTTGGCCAAAATGTGAGCACACGGTCCTCGCCGTTTCTTCGTATTCTTGGACCAAAAGCTGAGATCCACACCTACCTTCCACTTTTCTCTCCGGTTTTGCCTGAATCGGACGAGTTGGCCCACCCGTTTGGGCACCCTTCACGACCGGTAAAATGACCGTAAAACGAGTTTCGGGGCTCAGAATTTGATTTCATTTTCTCCCGCCACCGACTCCCACCAAACCCGACCTTGCCAGCCCAAAATCCCTCGCCGCATCCGAAATGCGAAATTTTGCCACAATCCGTGTGCTATATAGCTCACGGATTTTGGCCTTTTCCGGCAGAAAAATGGGCGCAGGGCCTCCCGCATTATTTTCGCCATTTCTTCGAGCGGAAAACAGTACTTGCGCTGTGAGGAGGCCCCCGGCCCAGTTCTACCACAATCGGACCAATTCACGGGCACGTTTTGTCCCCTTTTCGCACCCCCGCACGTTCGGTAAATCGGCCGTAAAACGAGCTTCGGACCTCAGAATCGACTCCCGTCTTTTCCGACGTTCGACAGTCACACGTATCTAATGCATCACCCGAAAATCCCGCACCGCCCCGAAAACGCGAAAGTTGGCCAGGATCCGCGAGCCACAGCACACGGCCTTGGCCTTGGCCGCGGGGTGGCTGGGTGCCTTCGACTTGGCCGCGGGGTGGCTGGGTGCCTTGGCCTTGGCCGCGGGGTGGCTGTGTGCCTAGGCCTTGGCCGCGGGGTTGACGCGTGCCTTGACCTTGGCCACGGGGTGGCTGCGTGCCTTGGCCGCGGGCTGGCTCCGTGCCTTGCTCGAAATGCAGCACATGCTCGCGACCAAGGCACGTCGCAAACTCTCATGCACACACACTCGGGCCGCGCTACCGAGGCAAAGATAGGGAGCTCGAGCGTGGCCCTATGCCTTGCCCTTGGCCACGGGGTGGCTCCGTGGCTTGGCCTTGTCCGCGGGTGAGCATTTGGCCAAAATGTGAGCACACGGTCCTCGCCGTTTCTTCGTATTCTTGGACCAAAAACTGAGATCCACACCTACCTTCCACTTTTCTCTCCGGTTTTGCCTGAATCGGACGAGTTGGCCCATCCGTTTGGGCACCCTTCGTGACCGGTAAAATGGCCGTAAAACGAGTTTTGGCGTTCAGAATTGGATTTCATTTTCTACCGCCACCGACTCCCACCAAACCCGACCTCGCCAGCCCAAAATCCCTCACCGCATCTGAAACGCGAAATTTGGGCACAATCCGTGTGCTATAGCTCACGGATTTTGGCCTTTTCCGGCAGAAAAATGGGTGCAGGGCCTCCCGCATTATTTTCGCCATTTCTTCGAGCGGAAAACAGTACTTGCGCCATGAGGAGGCCCCCGGCCCAGTTCTACCACAATCGGACCAATTCGCGGGCACGTTTTGTCCCCTTTTCGCACCCCCGCACGTTCCGTAAATCGGCCGTAAAATGAGCTTCGGACCTCAGAATCGACTCCCGTCTTTTCGTCGACAGTCACACGTATCTAATGCATCACCCGAAAATCCCGCACCGCACCAAAAATGCGAAAGTTGGCCAGGATCCGCGAGCCACAGCACACGGCCTTGGCCTTGGCCACGGGGTGGCTGGGTACCTTCGACTTGGCCGCTGGGTGGCTGGGTGCCTTGGCCTTGGATGCGGGGTGGCTGTGTGCCTAGGCCTTGGCCGTGGGGTGGCTGTGTGCCTAGGCCTTGGCCGCGGGGTGGCTGGGTGCCATGGCCTTGGCCGCGGGGGGGACGCGTGCCTTGGCTTTGGCCACGGGGTGGCTGCGTGCCTTGGCCGCGGGCTGGCTCCGTGCCTTGCTCAAAATGCAGCACATGCTCGCGACCAAGGCACGTCCCACAGTCTCACGCACACACAACACACACTCTGGCCGCGCTCCCGAGGCAAGGATAGGGAGCTCGAGCGTGGCCCTGTGCCTTGGCCTTGGCCGCCCGGTGTCTGCGTGGCTTGGCCTTGGCCGCGGGCGAGCATTTGGCCAAAATGTGAGCACACGGTCCTCACCGTTGCTTCGTATTCTTGGACCAAAGACTGAGATCCACACCTAGCTTCCACTTCTTTCTCCGGTTTTGCCTGAATCGGACGAGTTGGCCCACTCGTTCGCTGCCGGTAAAATGGCCGTAAAATGAGTTTCGGAGCTCGGAATTGGATTCCGTTTTCTCCCACCACTGACTCCCACCAAACCCGACCATGCCAGCCGAAAATCCCACGCCGCCCCCGAAACGCAAAATTTGGCAACAATCACTGTGCTATAGCTCACGGATTTTGGCCTTTTTCCGGTGGAGAAATGGGCGCAGGGCCTCCTGCAGTATTTTTGCCATTTCTTCGAGCGGAAAACAGTACTTGCGCCGTGAGGAGGCCCCCAGCCCAGTTCTACCACAATCGGACCAATTCGCGGGCACATTTCGTCCCCTTTTCGCACCCCCGCACCATCGGTAAATCGGCCGTAAAACGAGGTTCGGACCTCGAAATCGACTCCCCTATTTTCCGACGTTCGACTGTCGCACGTATCTAATGTATCACCCCAAAATCCAGCACCGCCCCGGAAACGTGAAAGTTGGCCAAGATCCGTGAGCTACAGCACACGGCCTTGGCCTTGGCCGCGGGATGGCTGCGTGCCCAGGCCTTGGCCGCGGGGTGGCTGGGTGCGATGGCCTTGGCTTTGGCCTCGGGGTGGCTGCATGCCAAGGCCTTGGCCACTGGGTGGCTGCGTGCCTAGGCCTTGGCGGCGGGCTGGCTGGCTGCCATGGCCTTGGCCGCGGGCTGGCTGGGTGCCATGGCCTTGGCCGCGGGGTGGACGCGTGCCTCGTCCTTGGCCACGGGGTGGCTGCGTGCCTCGTCCTTGGCCTTGGCCGCGGGCTGGCTCCGTGCCTTTCTCGAAATGCAGCACATGCTCGTGACCAAGGGAGGTCGCACACTCTCACGCACACACAACACACATTCGGGCCGCGCTCCCGACGCAAGGATAGGGAGCTCGAGCGTGGCCCTGTGCCTTGGCCTTGGCCGCGGGGTGGCTGCGTGGCATTGCCTTGGCCGAGGGCGAGCATTTGGCCAAAATGTGAGCACACGGTCCTCGCCGTTGCTTCGTATTCTTGGACCAAAAACTGAGATCCACACCTATCTTCCACTTCTTTCTCCGGTTTTGCCTGAATCGGACAAGTTGGCCCACCCATTCGCTGCCGGTAAAATGGCCGTAAAACGAGTTTCGGAGCTCGTAATATGATTCCGTTTTCTCCCGCCACCGACTCCAATCAAACCCGACCACGCCAGCTGAAAATCCCACTCCGCCCCCGAAACGCGAAATTTGGCCACAATCTGTGTGCTATAGCTCACGGATTATGGCCTTTTCCTGCAGAAAAATGGGCGCAAGGCTTCCCGCATTATTTTCGCCATTTGTTCGAGAGGAAACAGTACTTGCGCATTGAGGAGGCCCACGGCCCAGTTCTACCACAATCGGACCAATTCGCGGGCACGTTTCATCCCCTTTTCGCACCCCCGCACCCTCGGTAAATCGGCCGTAAAACGAGGTTCGGACCTCGAAATCGACTCCCCTCTTTTCCGACGTTTGACTGTCGCACGTATCTAATGCATCACCCCAAAATCCAGCACCGCCCCGGAAACGCGAAAGTTGGGCAAGATCCGTGAGCTACAGCACACGGCCTTGGCTTTGGCCGCGGGGTGGCTGCGTGCCTAGGCCTTGGCCTTGGGGTGGCTGCGTGGCTTGGCCGCGGCGTGCCTTGTCCTTGGCCATGGCCGTGGGCTGGCTCCGTGCCTTGATCGAAATGCAGCACATGCTCGCGACCAAGTTACGTTGCACACTCTCACGCATACACAAAACACAATAGGGCCGCGCACCCGAGGCAAGGATAGGGAACTTGAGCGTGGCCCTGTGCCTTGGCCTTGGCAGTGGGTTGGTTGCGTGGCTTGGCCTTGGCCGCGGGCGAGCATTTGGCCAAAATGTGAGCACACGGTCCTCGCCGTTTCTTCGTCTTCTTGGACCAAAAACTGAGATCCACACCTACCTTCCACTTTTTTCTCCGGTTTTGCCAGAATCGGACGAGCTCGCCGACCCGTTTGGGCACCCGTTCGCTGCCGGTCAAATGGCTGTAAAACGTGTTTCGGAGCTCAGAATTGGATTCCGTTTTCTCCCGCCACCAACTACCACCAAACCCGACCACGGCAGCCCAAAATCCCACACTGCCCCCGTGTGCTATAGCTCATGGATTTTGGCCTTTTCCGGCGGAAAAATTGGCGCAGGGCCTCCCGCATTATTTTTGCCATTTCTTCGAGCGGAAAACAGCACTTGCGCCGTGAGGAGGCCCCCAGCCCAGTTCTACCACAATCGGACCAATTCGCGGGCACATTTCGTCCCCTTTTCGCACCCCCGCACGTTCGGTAAATCAGCCGTAAAATGAGGTTCGGAACTCGGAATCGACTCCCGTCTTTTCCGACGATCGACTGTCGTACATATCTAATGAATCACCCGAAAATCCTGCACTGCCCCGGAAACGCGAAAGTTGGCCTAGATCCGCGAGAAACAGCACACGGCCTTGGCCATGGCCGCGGGGTGGCTGGGTGCCATGGCCTTCGCCACGGGGTGGCTGGGTGCCTTGGCCTTGGCCGCGGGGTGGACGCGTGCCTTGGCTTTGGCCACGGGGTGGCTGCGTGCCTTGGCCGCGGGCTAGCTCCGTGCCCTGCTCGAAATGCAGCACATGCTCGCGACCAAGGCACGTCGCACACTCTCACTCACACACAACAGACACTCGGGCCGCGATCCCGAGGCAAGGATAGGGAGCTCGAGCGTGGCCTTGTGCCATAGCCTTGGCCGCGGGCGAGCATTTGGCCAAAATGTGAGCACACGGTCCTCGCCGTTACTTGGTATTTTTGGACCAAAAACCGAGATTCACACCTACCTTCCACTTCTTTCTCCGGTTTTGCCTGAATCGGACGAGTTGGCCCACCCGTTCGCTGCCGGTAAAATGGCCGTAAAACGAGTTTCGGAGCTCGGAATTGGATTCCGTTTTCTCCCGCCACCGACTCCCACCAAACCCGACCACGCCAGCCCAAAATCCCATGCCGCCCCCGAAACGCGAAATTTGGCCACAATCCATGTGCTATAGCTCACGGATTTTGGCCTTTTCCGGTGGAAAAATGGGCGCAGGGCCTCCCGCATTATTTTCGACATTTCTTCGAGCGGAAAACAGTACTTGCACCGTGAGGAGGCCCGCGGCCCAGTTCTACCATAATCGGACCAATTCGCAGGCACGTTTCGTCCTCTTTTCGCACCCTTGCACGTTCGGTAAATCGGCCGTAAAATGAGGTTTGAACCTCGGAATCGACACCCGTCTTTTCCGACGTTCGACTGTCGTACATATCCAATGCATCACCCCAAAATCCCGCACCACCCCGGAAACGCGAAAGTTGGCCAAGATCGGTGAGCTACAGCACACGGCCTTGGCCTTGGCCATGGGCTGGCTGCGTGCCTAGGCCTTGGCCGCGGGCTGGCTCCGTGCTTTGCTCGAAATGCAGCACATGCTCGCGACCAAGGCGGGTCGTACACTCTCATGCATGCACAACACACACTCTGGCCGCGTTCCTGAGGCAAGGATGGGGAGCTCGAGCGTGGCCCTGTGCCTTGGCCTTGGCCGCGGGGTGGCTGCGTGGCTTGGCCTTGGCCGCGGGTGAGTATATGGCCCAAATGTGAGCACACGGACCTCGCCGTTTCTTCGTACTCTTGGACCAAAAACTGAGATCCACACCTACCTTCCACTTCTTTCTCCGGTTTTGCCTGAATTGGACGAGTTGGCCCACCCGTTTGGGCACCCGTTCGCTGCCGGTAAAATGGCCGTAAAACGTGTTTCGGAGCTCGGAATTGGATTCCGTTTTCTCCCGCCACCGACTCCCACCAAACCCAACCACGCCAGTCCAAAATCCCATGCCGCCCCTGAAACGCGAAATTTGGCCACAATCCGTGTGCTATAGCTCACGGATTTTGGCCTTTTCAGGTCGAAAAATGGGCGCAGGGCCTCCTGCATTATTTTCGCCAATTCTTCGAGCGGAAAAAAGTACTTGTGCCGTGAGGAGGCCCCCGGCCCAGTTCTACCACAATCGGACCAATTCGCGGCTACGTTTCGTCCCCTTTTCGCACCCCCGCACCCTCGGTAAATCGGCCGTAAAACCGACGTTCGACTGTGGCACGTATCTAATGCATCACCCCAAAATCCAGCACCGCCCCGGAAACGCGAAAGTTGGCCAAGATCCGTGAGCTACAGCACACGGCCTTGGGCTAGGCCTCGGGGTGGCTGCGTGCCAAAGCCTTGCCCCAGGCTGGCTGGGTGCCTAGGCCTTGGCCGCGGGCTGGCTGGGTGCGATGGCGTTGGCCGCGGGGTCGACGCATGCCATGGCCTTGGCCACGGGGTGGCTGCGTGCCTCGGCATTGGCCTTGGCCGCGGGCTGGGTCCGTGCCTTGCTCGAAATGCAGACCAAGGGAGGTCACACACTCTCACGCACACACAACACACACAGGGGCCGCGCTCCCGAGGCAGGCATAGGGAGCTCGAGCGTGGCCCTGTGCCTTGGCCTTGGCCGCGGGGTGGCTGCGTGGCTTGGCCTTGGCCGCGGGCGAGCATTTGGCCAAAATGTGAGCACACCATCCTCGCCGTTTCTTCGTATTCTTGGACCAAAAACTGAGATCCACACCTACCTTCCACTTTTTTCTCTGGTTTTGCCTGAATCGGACGAGTTGGCCCACCCGTTTGGGCACCCAAAAATCCCGCACCGCTCCGGAAACGCGAAACTTGGCCAAGATCCGTGAGCTACAGCACACGGCCTTGGCCTTGGCCGCGGGGTGGTGGCGTGCCTTGGCCACGGGGTGGCTGCGTGCCTTGGCCTTGGCCGCAGGCTGGCTGCGTGCCTAGGCCTTGACCGCGGGCGGGCTGCGTGCCTAGGCCTTGGCCGCGGGCGGGCTGCGTGCCTAGTCCTTGGCCGCGGGCTGGGTGCATGGCCTTGGCCTTGGGTGCCTTGGCCTTGGCCGTCGGGTGGACGCGTGCCTTGGCCTTGGCCACGGGGAGGCTGCGAGCCTTCACCGCGGGCTGGCTCCGTGCCTTGTTCGAAATGCAGCACATACTCGCGCAGCAAGGCAGGTCGCACACTCTCACGTAGACACAACACACACCCCCGCACCCTCGGTAAATCGGCCGTTAAACGAGGTTCGGACCTCGAAATCGACTCCCGTCTTTTCCGACGTTCGACTGTCGCACGTATGTAATGCATCACCCGAAAATCCCGCACCTCCCCGGAAATGTGAAAGTTGGGCAAGATCCACGAGCCACAGCACACGGCCTTGGCCTTGGCCGCGGGGTGGCTGGGTGCCATGGCCATGGCCGCGGGGCGGCTGGGTGCCATGGCCTTGGCCGCGGGGTGGCTGGGTGGCATGGCCTTGGCCGCGGGGTGGCTGAGTGCCTTGGCCTTGGCCGCGGGCTGGCTGAGTGCAGAGGCCTTGGGCGCGGGCTGGTTGCGTGCCTTGGCCTTGGGCGCGGACTGGCTGGGTGCATGGCCTTGGCCTTGGCCACGGGGTGGCTGCGTGCCTTGGCCGCCGGCTGGTTCCGTGCCTTTCTCGAAATGCAGCACACGCTCGCGACCAAGGCAGGTCGCACACTCTCACGCACACACAACACACACTCGGGCCGCGCTCCCCACGCAAGGATAGGGAGCTCGAGCGTGGCCCTGTGCCTTGGCCTTGGACGCGGGGTGGCTGCGTGGCATAGCGTTGGCCGCGGGCGAGCATTTGGCCAAAATGCAAGCACACGGTCCTCGCCGTTGCTTCGTATTCTTGGACCAAAAACTGAGATCCACACCTACCTTCCACTTCCTTCTCCGGTTTTGCCTGAATCGGACGAGCTGGCCAACCCATTCGCTGCCGGTAAAATGGCCGTAAAACGAGTTTCGGAGCTCGGAATATAATTCCGTTTTCTCCCGCCACCGACTCCCACCAAACCCGACCAAGCCAGCAGAAAAACCCACTCCGCCCCCAATACGCGAAATTTGGCCACAATCTATCTGCTATAGCTCACGGATTTTTGCCTTTTCCGGCGGAAAAATGGGCGCAAGGCTTCCCGCATGATTTTCGCCATTTGTTCGAGAGGTAACAGTACTTGCACCTTGAGGAGGCCCCCGGCTCAGTTCTACCGCAATTGGACCAATTCGCGGGCACGTTTCGTCCCCTTTTCCCACCCCCGCACCCTCGGTAAATCGGTCGTAAAACGAGGTTCGGACCTCGGAATCGACTCCCCTCTTTTCCGATGTTCGACTGTCGCACGTATCTAATGTATCAGCCCAAAATCCAGCACCGTCCCGGAAACGCGAAAGTTGGCCAAGATCCGTGAGCTACAGCACATGGCCTTGGCCTTGGCCGCGGGGTGGCTGCGTGCCTAGGCCTTGGCCTTGGGGTGGCTGCGTGCCTTGGCCTTGGCCTTGGCCACGGCGTGCCTCTGCCATGTCCTTGGCCGCGAGCTGGCTGCGTGCCTAAGCCTTGGCCGCGGGCTGGCTGGGTGCATGGCCTTGGCCGCGGGGTGGACGCGTGCCTTGGCCTTGGCCACGGAGTGGCTGCGTGCCTTGGCCGCGGGCTGGCTCCGTGCCTTGCTCGAAATACAGCACACGCTCACGACCAAGTCACGTTGCACACTCTCACGCACACACAACACACACTCGGGCTGCGCACCCAAGGCAAGGATAGGGAGCTCGAGCGTGGCTTGGCCTTGGCTGCGGGGTGGCTGCGTGGCTTGGCCTTGGCCGCGGGCGAGCATTTGGCCAAAATGTGAGCACACGGTCCTCGCCGTTGCTTCGTATTCTTGGACCAAAAACTGAGATCCACACCTACCTTCCACTTCTTTCTCCGGTTTTGCCTGAATCGGACAAGTTCGCCCACCCGTTCGCTGCCGGTAAAATGGCCGTAAAACGTGTTTCGGAGCTCGGAATTGGATTCCGTTTTCTCCCACCACCGACTCCCACGAAACCCGACCACGCCAGCCCAAAATCGCACGCCGCCCCCGAAATGCAAAATTTGGCCGCAATTCGTGTCCTATAGCTCACGGATTTTGGCCTTTTACGGCGGAAAAATGGGCGCAGGGCCTCCTGCATTATTTTAGCGATTTTTTCGAGTGGAAAACAGTACTTGCACCGTGAGGAGGCCCCCGGCCCAGTTCCACCACAATCGGACCAATTCGCGGGCACATTTCGTCCCCTTTTCGCAACCCCACACGTTCGGTAAATCGGCCGTAAAACAAGGTTCGGACCTCGGAATCGACTCCCCTCTTTTCTGACGTTCGACTATCGCACGTATCTAATGCATCACCCCAAAATCCAGCACCGCCCCGGATACGTGAAAGTTGGCCAAGATTCGTGAGCTACAGCACACGGCCTTGGGCTAGGCCTCGGGGTGGCTGCGTGCCAAAGCCTTGGTCCCAGGCTGGCTGGGTGCCTAGGCCTTGGCCGCGGGCTGGCTGGGTGCGATGGCCTTGGCCGCGTGGTGGACGCTTGGCAGGGCCTTGGCCACGGGGTGGCTGCGTGCCTCGGCATTGGCCTTGGCCGCGGGCTGGGTCCGTGCCTTACTCGAAATGCAGCACATGCTCGCGACCAGGGGAGGTCGCACACTCTCACGCACACACAACACACACACGGGCCGCGCTCCCGAGGCAGGCATAGGGAGCTCGAGCGTGGCCCTGTGCCTTGGCCTTGGCTGCGGGGTGGCTGCGTGGCTTGGCCTTGGCCGCGGGCGAGCATTTGGCCAAAATGTGAGCACACCGTCCTCTCCGTTTCTTCGTATTCTTGGACCAAAAACTGAGATCCACACCTACCTTCCACTTTTTTCTCCGCGGTCAAGGGCTAGGGAGCTCGAGCACACTATCCTTGGCCCGGGAGCGCGGCCCAAGTGTGTGTTGTGTGTGCGCGAGAGTGTGCGACGTGCCTTGGTCGCGAGCATGTGCTGCATTTCGAGCAAGGCACGCAGCCAGCCCGCGGCCAAGGCACGGCACGCAGCCACCCCGCGGCCAAGGGCAAGGCCATGGCACCCAGCCACCCCGCGGCCAAGGCCGACGCACGCAGCCACCCCACGGCCAAGGCCAAGGCCATGGCACCCAGCCACCCCGCGGCCAAGGCCTAGGCACGCCGCCACCCCGCGGCCAAGGCCAAGGCCATGGCACCCAGCCACGCCGCTGCCAAGGCCTCGGCACGCAGCCACCCTGCGGCCAAGGCCGTGTGCTGTAGCTCACGGATCTTGGCCAACTTTCGCGTTTCCGGGGCGGTGCGGGATTTTGGGGTGATGCATTAGATACGTACGACAGTCGAACATCAGAGAAGACGGGAGTCGATTCTGAGGTCCGAACCTCGTTTTACGGCAGATTTACCGAACGTGCGGGGGTGCGAAAAGGGGACGAAACGTGCCCGCTAATTGGTCCGCTTGTGGTAGAACTGGGCCGGGGGCCTCCTCACGGTGTTTGTACTGTTTTACGCTTGAATAAATGGCGAAAATAATGGGGGAGGCCCTGCGCCAATTTTTCCGCCCGAAAAGGCCAAAATCCGTGAGCTGTAGCACACGGATTGCGGCCAAATTTCGTGTTCGGGGGCGGCGTCGGATATTTGGCTGGCGTGGTCGGGTTTGGTGGGAGTCGGTGGCGGGAGAAAACGGAATGCAATTCCGAGTTCCGAAACTCGTTTAACGGCCATTTTACCGCCAGAGAACGGGTTCCCAAACGGGTGGGCCAACTCGTCCGATTCAGGCAAAACCGGAGAAAGAAGTGGAAGGTAGGTGTGGATCTCAGTTTTTGTACAAGAATACGAAGAAACGCCGTGGACCGTGTGCTCACATTTTGGCCAAATGCTCGCCCGCGGCCAAGGCACGCGGCCACCACGCGGCCAAGGCACGCGGCCACCACGCGGCCAAGGCATGCGGCCACCCCGCGGCCAAGGCCAAGGCACAGGGCCACGCTCGAGCTCCCTATCCTTGCCCCAGGAGCCCAGCCCAAGTTTGTGTTGTGTGTGCGCGAGGGTCTGCGACGTGCCTTGGTCGCGAGCATGTGCTGCATTTCGAGCAAGGCGCACAGCCAGCCCGCCGCCAAAGCGAAGGCACGCAGCCACCCCGAGGCCAAGGCCAAGGCCATGGTACCCAGCCACCCCGCGGCTAAGGCCAAGGCCATGGCACCCAGCCACCCTGCGGCCAAAGCCAAGGACTTGGCACCCAGCCACCCCGCGGCCAAGGCCTAGGCACGCAGCCACCCCGCGGCCAAGGCCAAGGCCATGGCACCCAGCCACCCCGCAGCCAAGGCCGAGGCACGCAGCCACCCCGCGGCCAAGGCCAAGGCCATGGCACCCAGCCATGCCGTTGCCAAGGCCTAGGCACGTAGCCACCCGGCGGGCAAGGCCGTGTGCTGTAGCTCACGGATCTTGGCCAACTTTCGCGTTTCCGGGGCGGTGCGGGATTTTGGGGTGATGCATTAGATACGTATGACAGTCGAACGTCGGAGAAGACGGGAGTCGATTCCGAGGTCCGAACCTCGTTTTACGGCAGATTTACCGAACGTGCGGGGGTGCGAAAAGGGGACGAAACGTGCCCGCGAATTGGTCCGCTTGTGGTAGAACTGGGCTGGGGGCCTCCTCACGGTGGTAGTACTGTTTTACGCTTGAATAAATGGTGAAAATAATGCGGGAGGCCCCGCGCCAATTTTTCCGCCCGAAAAGGCCAAAATCCGTGAGCTGTAGCACACGGATTGCGGCCAAATTTCGTGTTTCGGGGGCGGCGTCGGATATTTGGCTGGCGTGGTCGGGTTTGGTGGGAGTCGGTGGCGGGAGAAAACGGAATGCAATTCCGAGTTCCGAAACTCATTTAACGGCCATTTTACCGCCAGAGAACGGGTTCCCAAAAGGGTGGGCCAACTCGTCCGATTCAGGCAAAACCGGAGAAAGAAGTGGAAGGTAGGTGTGGATCTCAGTTTTTGTCCAAGAATACGAAGAAACGCCGAGGACCGTGTGCTCACATTTTGGCCAAATGCTCGCCCGCGGCCACCCCGCGGCCAAGGCCAAGGCACAGGGCCACGCTCGAGCTCCCTATCCTTGCCCCAGGAGCCCGGCCCAAGTTTGTGTTGTGTGTGCGCGAGAGTCTGCGACGTGCCTTGGTCGCGAACATGTGCTGCATTTCAAGCAAGGCACACAGCCAGCCCGCCGCCAAAGCCAAGGCACGCAGCCACCCCGCGGCCAAGGCCGAGGCCATGGCACCCAGCCACCCCACGGACAAGGCCAAGGCCATGGCACCCAGCCACCCCGTGGCTAAGGCCAAGGCCATGGCAGCCAGCCACCCCGCGGCCAAAGCCAAGGACTTGGCCCCCAGCCACCTCGCGGCAAAGGCCTAGGCACGCAGCCACCCCGAGGCCAAGGCCAAGGCCATGGCACCCAGCCACCCCGCGGCTAAGGCCAAGGCCATGGCACCCAGCCACCCTGCGGCCAAAGCCAAGGACTTGGCACCCAGCCACCCCGCGGCCAAGGCCTAGGCACGCAGCCAGCCCGCGGCCAAGGCCAAGGCCGTGTGCTGTCGCTCACGGATCTTGGCCAACTTTCGCGTTTCCGTGCGGTGCGGGATTTTGGGGTGATGCATTAGATACGTGCGATATTCGAACGTCGGAAAGGAGGGGAGTCGATTTCGAGGTCCGAACCTCGTTTTACGGCCGATCTACCGAGGGTGCGGGGGTGCGAAAAGGGGACGAAACGTGCCCTCGAATTGGTCCGATTGTGGTAGAACTGGGCCGGGGGCCTCCTCACGGCGCAAGTACTGCTTTCCGCTCGAAGAAATGGCAAAAATAATGCGGGAGGCCCTGCGCCCATTTTTCCGCCAGAAAAGGCCAAAATCCGTGAGCTATAGCACAAGGGTTGTGGCCAAAATTCGCGTTTCGGGGGCGGCGTGGGATTTTGGGCTGGCGTGGTCGGGTTTGGTGGGAGTCAGTGGCGTGAGAAAACGGAATCCAATTCCGAGCTCCGAAACTCGTTTTACGGCCATCTTACCAGCAGCGGGGCTGGCTGCGTGCCTTGGCCATGGCCGAAATGCAGCACATGCTTGCTGCCAAGGCACAGAGCGCCGCACTCGGGAAAAATAGCCACAAAACGAGTTTCGGAGCCCCGAATCGGCTTCCGCTCTCTCCCGCGGTGAACCCCCACCAATACGGACAACAGCAGCCGAAAATCCCATGCGGCCACGGAAACGCGAAATTTGGGTGCAATCCGTGTGATATGGCTCACGGATTTTGGCCATTTCGGGGGAAACATGGGCCCAGGGCCTCCCGCGTCTTGTTCGCCATTTCTTCGAGCGGAAAAGAGTACTTGGAGCTTGAGGAGGCCCCCGGCCAAGCTCTGCCACAATCGGAACCATTCACGGGCACGTTTCGTCCCCCTTTCGCACCCCGCACGTTCGGTTAATCGGCCGTAAAACGGGGTTCGGACCTCGGAATCGACTCCCGTCTTTTCCGACGTTTGACTGTCGCACGTATCTAATGCATAACCCCAAAATCCCGCACCGCCCCGAAAACAAGAAAGTTGGCCCAGATCCGTGAGCTACAGCGCACGGTCTTTGGCCATTTTGGCCCGAAAAATGGGGCATGGAGCATCCGCGCTGTTTGAACAACTTTTCAGTCCCGTAAGATAACTTCAGTCGAAATACGTCACCTCCTAAAATTTCGGCCCAAACAAAGTCGGACAGACGCTTGGGCCCCGCCCGGTTTCTGCATTGGCCGTGGATGCCGCGCGCGGGCGGGTTGCTTGCCTTGGCCCCGGCTGCGGGGTGGTTGGGAGCCTTGGCCTTGGCTGTGGGGTGGCTGCGTGCCTAGGCCTTCGCCGCGGGCAGGCTGGGTGCCTTGGCCTTGGGAGCCATGGCCTTGGCCGCGGGGTGGCTGCGTGCCTATACGTTGGCCTTGGCCGCAGGGCTAGCTGCGTGCCTTGGCCTTGGCAAAAATGCAGCACATGCTTGCGGCCAAGGCACAGAGCGGCGCTCTCGGGAAAAATAGCCACAAAACGAGTTTCGGAGCCCGGAATCGGCTTCCGCTCTCACCCAGTGGCGAACCCCCACCAATACCGACAACACCAGCCTAAAATCCCACGCCGCCACGGAAACGCGAAATTTTGCCGCAATCCGTGTGCTATGGCTCACGGATTTTGGCCATTTCGGGGGAAACATGGGCCCAGGGCCTCCCGCGTCTTGTTCGCCATTTCTTCGAGCGGAAAAGAGTACTCGGAGCGTGAGGAGGCCCCCGGCCCAGCTCTGCCACAATCGGAACAATTCGCGGGCACGTTTCATCCCCTTTTCGCACCCCGCACGTTCGGTTAATCGGCCGTAAAACGGGGTTCGGACCTCGGAATCGACTCCCGCCTTTTCCGACGTTTGACTGTCGGACATATCTAATGCATAACCCCAAAATCTCGCACCGCCCCGAAAACAAGAAAGTTGGCCCAAATCCGTGAGCTACAGCGCACGGTCTTTGGCCAGTTTGGCCCGAAAAATGGGGCCCGGAGCATCCGTGCTGTTTTAACAACTTTTCAGTCCCGTAAGATAACTTCAGTCGAAATACGTCACCTCCTAAAATTTCGGCCCAAACAAAGTCGGACAGACGCTTGGGCCCCGCCCGGTTTCTGCATTGGCCGTGGATGCCGTGCGCGGGCGGGCTGGGAGCCTTGGCCCCGGCCGCGGGGTGGTTGGGAGCCTTGGCCTTGGCCGCGGGGTGACTGCGTGCCTAGTCCTTTGCCGCGGGCTGGCTGGGTGCCTTGGCCTTGGCCGCGGGGCTGGCTGCGTGCCTTGGCCTTGGCCGAAATGCAGCACATGCCTGCGGCCAAGGCACAGAGCGCCGCACTCGGGAAAAATGGCCAGAAAACGGGTTTCGGAGCCCGCAATCGCCTTCCGCTTTCTCCCGCAGTGAACCCCCGCCAATACCGACAACACCAGCCAAAAATCCCACGCCGCCACAGAAACGCGAAATTTGGCCGCAATCCGTGTGCTATAGCTCATGGATTTTGGACATTTCGGGGGAATCATGGTCCCAGGGCTCCCGCCTCTTGTCCGCCATTTCTTCGAGTGGAAAAGAGTACTTGGAGCGTGAGGAGGCCCCCGGCCCCAGTCTGCCACAATCGGAACAATTCACGGGCACGTTTCATCCCCTTTTCGCACCCCGCACGTTCGGTTAATCGGCCGTAAAACGGGGTTCGGACCTCGGAATCGACTCCCGTCTTTTCCGACGATTGACTGTCGCACGTATCTAATGCATAACCCCAAAATCCCACACCGCCCGGAAAACAAGAAAGTTAGCCCAGATCCGTGAGCTACAGCGCAAGGTCTTTGGCCATTTTGGCCCGAAAAATGGGGCCCGGAGCATCCGCGCTGTTTGAACAACTTTTCGGTCCCGTAAGATAACTTCTGTCGAAATACGTCACCTCCTAAAATTTCGGCCCAAACAAAGTCGGACAGACGCTTGGGCCCCGTTCGGTTTCTGCATAGGCCGTGGATGTCGCGCGCGGGCGGGCTGCTTGCCTTGGCCCCGGCCGCGGGGTGGCTGGGAGCCTTGACCTTGGCCGCGGGGTGGCTGCGTGCCTAGGCCTTCCCCACGGGCTGGCTGGGTGCCTTGGCCTTGGCCGCGGGCTGGCTGCGTGCCTAGGCGTTGGCCTTGGCCGCGGGGCTGGCTGCGTGCCTTGGCCTTGGCCGAAATGCAGCACATGCTTGCGGCCAAGGCACAGAGCGCCGCACTCGGGAAAAATAGCCACAAAACCAGTTTCGTAGCCCGGAATCGGCTTCCGCTTTCTCCCGCGGGGAACCCCCGCCAATACCGACAACACCAGCCCAAAATCCCACGCCGCCACGGAAACGCGAAATTTGGCCGCAATCCGAGTTCTATAGCTCACGGATTTTGGCCATTTCGGGGGAAACATGGGCCCAGGGCCTCCAGCGTCTTGTTCGCCATTTCTTTGAGCGGAAAAGAGTACTTGGAGCGTGAGGAGGCCCCCGGCCCAGCTCTGCCACAATCGGAACAATTCACGGGCACGTTTCGTACGCTTTTCGCACCACGCACGTTCGGTTAATCGGCCGTAAAACGGGGTTTCGGACCTCGGACCTCGGAATCGACTCCCGTGTTTTCCGACGTTTGACTGTCGCACGTATCTAATGCATAACCCCAAAATCCCACACCGCCTCGAAAACAAGAAAGTTGGCCCAGATCCGTGAGCTACAGCGCATGGTCTTCGGCCATTTTGGCCTGAAAAATGGGGCCCGGAGCATCCGCGCTGTTTGATCAAATTTTCAGTCCCGTAAGATAACTTCAGTCGAAATACGTCACCTCCTAAAATTTCGGCCCAAACAAAGTCGGACAGACGCTTGGGCCCAGCCCAGTTTCTGCATTGGCCGTGGATGCCGCGCGCGGGCGGGCTAGGAGCCTTGGCCCCGGCCGCGGGGTGGTTGGGAGCCTTGGCCTTGGCCGCGCGGTAGCTGCGTGCCTAGGCCTTCGCCGCGGGCTGGCTGGGTGCCTTGGCCTTGGGTGCCTTGGCCTTGGCCGCGGGGTGGCTGCGTGCCTAGTCGTTGGCCTTGGCCGCAGGGCTGGCTGCGTGCCTTGGCCTTGGCCGAAATGCAACACATGCTTGCGGCCAAGGCACAGAGCGGCGCTCTCGGGAAAAATAGCCACAAAACGAGTTTCGGAGCCCGGAATCGGCTTCCGCTCTCTCCCGCGGTGAACCCCCACCAATACTGACAACACCAGCCGAAAATCCCACACCGCAACGGAAACGCAAAATTTGGCCGCAATCCGTGTGCTATAGCTCACGGATTTTGGCCATTTCGGGGGAAACACGGGCCCAGGGTCTCCCGCATCTTGTTCGCCATTTCTTCGAGCGGAAAAGAGTACTTGGAGCGTGAGGAGGCCCCCAGCCCAGCTCTGTCACAATTGGAACAATTCGCGGGCACGTTTCGTCCCCATTTCGCACCCCGCACGTTCGGTTAATCGGCCGTAAAACGGGGTTCGGACCTCGGAATCGACTCCCGTCTTTTCCGACGTTTGACTGTCGCACATTTCTAATGCATAACCCCAAAATCCCGCACCGCCCCGAAAACAAGAAAGTTGGCCCAGATCCGTGAGCTACAGCGCACGGTCTTTGGCCATTTTGGCCCGAAAAATGGGGCCCGGAGCATCCGCGCTGTTTGAACAACTTTTCAGTCCCGTAAGATAACTTCAGTCGAAATACGTCACCTCCTAAAATTTCGGCCCAAACAAAGTCGGACAGACGGTTGGGCCCCGCCCGGTTTCTGCATTGGCCGTGGTTGCCTCGCGCAGGCGGGCTGCTTACTTTGGCCCCGGCCGCGGGGTTGTTGGGAGCCTTGACCTTGGCCGCGGGGTGGCTGCGTGCCTTGGCCTTCCCCGCGGGCTGGCTGGGTGCCTTGGCCTTCGCCGCAGGGTGGCTATGTGCCAAGGCGTTGGCCTTGGCAGCGGGGCTGGCTGCGTGCCTTGGCCTTGGCCGAAATGCAGCACATGCTTGCGGCCAAGGCACAGACCAGCGCTCTCGGGAAAAATAGCCAGAAAATGAGTTTTGGAGCCCGGGATTGGCTTCCGCTCTCTCCCACGGCGACCCCCACCAATACCGACAACACCAGCCGAAAATCCTACGCCGCTACGGAAACGCGAAATTTGGCCGCAATCCGTGTGCTATAGCTCACGGATTTTGGCCATTTCGGGGGAAACACGGGCCCAGGGCCGCCCGCGTCTTGTTCGGCATTTCTTCGAGCGGAAAAGAGTACTTGGAGCGTGAGGAGGCCCCCGGCCCAGCTCTTCCACAATCGGAACAATTCGCGGGCACGTTTCATCCCCTTTTCGCACCCCGCACGTTCGGTTAATCGGCCGTAAAACGGGGTTCGGACCTCGGAATCGACTCCCGTCTTTTCTGACGTTTCACTGTCGCACGTATCTATTGCATAACACGAAAATCCCACACCGCCCCGAAAACAATGAAGTTGGCCCAGATCCGTGAGCTACAGCGCACGGTCTTTGGCCATTTTGGCCGAAAAATGGGGCCCGGAGCATCCGCGCTGTTTGAACAACTTTTCACTCCCGTAAGATAACTTCAGTCGAAATACATCACCTCCTAAAATTTGGACCAAAACAAAGTCAGACAGATGCTTGGGCCCCACCCGGTTTCTGCATTGGCCGTGGATAACGCGCGCGGGCGAGCTGCTTGCCTTGGCCCCGGCCGCGGGGTGGTTGGGAGCCTTGGCCTTGGCCGCGTGGTGGCTGCGTGCCTAGGCCTTCACCGCGGGCTGGCTGGGTACCTTGGCCTTGGCCGCGGGGTGGTTGCGTGCCTAGGCATTGGCCTTGGCCGCAGGGCTGGCTGCGTGCCTTGGCCTTGGCCGAAATGCAGCACATGCTTGCGGCCAAGGCACAGAGCGGCGCTCTCGGGATAAATAGCCACACAACGAGTTTTGGAGCCCGGAATCGGCTTCCGCTCTCTCCCGCGGCGAACCCCCACCAATACCGACAACACCAGCCGAAAATCCCACTCCGCCACGGAAACGCGAAATTTGGCCGAAATCTCTGTGCTATAGCTCACGGATTTTGGCCATTTCGGGGGAAACACGGGCCCAGGGCCCCCCGCGTCTTGTTCGCCATTTCTTCAAGCGGAAAAGAGTACTTGGCGCGTGAGGAGGCCCCCGGCCCAGCTCTGCCACAATCGGAACAATTCGCGGGCACGTTTCGTCCCCTTTTCGCACCCCGCACGTTCGGTTAATCGGCCGTAAAACGGGGTTCGGACCTCGGAATCAACTCCAGTCTTTTCCGACGTTTGACTGTCGCACGTATCTAATGCATAACCCGAAAATCCCGCACCGCCCCGAAAACAAGAAAGTTGGCCCAGATCCGTGAGCTACAGCGCAAGGTCTTTGGCCATTTTGGCCCAAAAAATGGGGCCCAGAAGATCCGCGCTGTTTGAACAACTTTTCAGACCCGTAAGATAACTTCAGTCGAAATACGTCACCTCCTAAAATTTCAGCCCAAACAAATTCGGACAGACGTTTGGGCCCCGGCCGGTTTCTGCATTGGCAGTGGATGCCGCGCGCGTGCGGGCTGCTTGCTTTGGCCCCGGCCGCAGGGTGGCTGGGAGCCTTGGCCTTGGCCGCGGGGTGGCTGCGTGCCTAGGCCTTGGCCGCGGGCTGGCTGGGTGCCTTGGCCTTGGCCGCGGGCTGGCTGCATGCCTAGGCGTTGGCCTTGGCCGCGGGGCTTGCTGCGTGCCTTGGCCTTGGCCGAAATGCAGCACATGCTTGCGGCCAAGGCACAGAGCGCCGCACTCGGGAAAAATAGCCACAAAACGAGTTTCGGAGCCCGGAATCGGCTTCCGCTTTCTCCCGCGGCAAACTCCCGCCAATACCGACAACACCAGCCCAAAATCCCACGCCGCCACGGAAACGCGAAATTTGGCCGCAATCCGTGTGCTATAGCTCACGGATTTTGGCCATTTCGGTTGAAACATGGGCCCAGGGCCTCCCGCGTCTTGTTCGCCATTTCTTCGAGCGGAAAAGAGTACTTGGAGCGTGAGGAGGCCCCCGGCCCAGCTCTGCCACAATCGGAACAATTTGCCGGCACGTTTCGTCCCCTTTTCGCACCCCGCACGTTCGGTTAATCGGCCGTAAAACGGGGTTCGGACATCGGAATCGAGTCCCGTCTTTTCCGACGTTTGACTGTCGCACGTATCTAATGCATAACCCCAAAATCCCACGCCGCCCTGAAAACAAAAAAGTTGGCCCAGGTCCGTGAGCTACAGCGCAAGGTCTTTGGCCATTTTGGCCCGAAAAATGGGGCCCGGAGCATCCGCGCTGTTTGAACAACTTTTCAGTCCCGTAAGATAACTTCAGTCGAAATACGTCACCTCCTAAACTTTCGGCGCAAACAAAGTCGGACAGACGCTTGGGCCCCGCCTGTTTTCTGCATAGGCTGTGGATGCCGTGCGCGGGCGGTCTGCTTGCTTTGGCCCCGGCCGCGGGGTGGCTGGGAGCCTTGGCCTTGGCCGCGGGGTGGTTGCGTGCCCAGGCCTTGGCCGCGGGCTGGCTGGGTGCCTTGGCCTTGGCCGCGGGCTGGCTGCGTGCCTAGGCGTTGGCCTTGGTCGCGGGGCTTGCTGCGTGCCTTGGCCTTGGCCGAAATGCAGCACATGCTTGCGGCCAAGGCACAGAGCGCCGCACTCGGGAAAAATAGCCACAAAACAAGTTTCGGAGCCCGGAATCGGCTTCCGCTTTCTCCCGCGGCAAACCCCCGCCAATACCGACAACACCAGCCCAAAATCCCACGCCGCCACGGAAACGCGAAATTTGGCCGCAATCCGTGTGCTATAGCTCACGGATTTTGGCCATTTCGGTTGAAACATGGTCCCAGGGCCTCCCGCGTCTTGTTCGCCATTTCTTCGAGTGGAAAAGAGTACTTGGAGCGTGAGGAGGCGCCCGGCCCAGCTCTGCCACAATCGGAACAATTCGCGGGCACGTTTCATCCCCTTTTTGCACCCCGCACGTTCGGTTAATCGGCCGGAAAACGGGGTTCAGACCTCGGAAACGACTCCCGTCTTTTCCAACGTTTGACTGTCACACGTATCTAATGCATAACCCCAAAATCCCGCACCGCCCCAAAAACAAGAAAGTTGGCCCAGATCCGTGAGCTACAGCGCAAGTTCTTTGGCCATCAGCGCTGTTTGAACAACTTTTCAGTCCCGTCAGATAACTTCAGTCGAAATACATCACCTCCCAAAATTTCGGGCCCCAAAAAGTCGGACAGACGCTTGGGCGCCGCCCAGTTTCTGCATTGGCCGTGGATGCTGCGCTCGGGCAGGCTGCTTGCCTTGGCGCCGGCCGCGGGGTAGCTGGGAGCCTTGGCCTTGCCCGCGGGGTGGCTGCGTGCCTAGGCCTTCGCCGCGGGCTGGCTGGGTGCCTTGGCATTGGGTGCCTTGGCCTTAGCCGCGGGGTGGCTGCGTGCCTAGCTGTTGGCCTTGGCCGCAGGGCTGCCCGCGTGCCTTGGCCTTGGCCGAAATGCAGCACATGCTTGCTGCCAAGGCACAGAGCGCCGCAATCAGGAAAAATAGCCACAAAACGAGTTTCGGAGCCCGCAATCGGCTTCAGCTCTCTCCCGCGGCAAACCCCCACCAATACCGACAACACCAGCCTAAAATCCCACGCCGCCACGGAAACACGAAATTTGGCCGCAATCCGTGTGCTATAGCTCACGGATTTTGGCCATTTCGGGGGAAACATGGGCCCAGGGCCTCCCGCGTCTTGTTCGCCATTTCTTCGAGCGGAAAAGAGTACTTGGAGAGTGAGGAGGCCCCCGGCCCAGCTCTCCCACAATCGGAACAATTCGCGGGCACGTTTCGTCCCCTTTTCGCACCCCGCACGTTCGGTTAATCGGCCGTAAAACGAGGTTCGGACCTCGGAATCGACTCCCGTCTTTTCCGACGTTTGACTGTCGCACGTATCTAATGCATAACCCCAAAATCCCGAACCGCCCCGAAAACAAGAAAGTTGGCCCAGATCCATGAGCTACAGCGCAAGGTCTTTGCCCATTTTGGCCCGAAAAATGGGGCCCGGAGCATCCGCGCTGTTTGAACAACTTTTCAGTCCCGTTAGATAACTTCAGTCGAAATACGTCACCTCCTACAATTTCGGCCCAAACAAAGTCGGACAGACGCTTGGGCCCCGCCCGGTTTCTGCATTGGCCATGGATGCCGCGCACGGGCGGGCTGCTTGCCTTGGCCCCGGCCGCGGGGTGGCTTGGAGCCTTGGCCTTGGCCGCGGGGTGGCTGTGTGCCTAGGCCTTCGCCGCGGGCTGGCTGGGTGCCTTGGCCTTGGGTGCCTTGGCCTTGGCCGAAATGCAGCATATGCTTGCAGCCAAGGCACAGAGCGCCGCACTCGGGAAAAATAGCCACAAAACGAGTTTCGGAGCCCGCAATCGGCTTCCGCTTTCTCCCACGGCGAACCCCCACCAATACTGACAACCCCAGCCCAAAATCCCACGCCGCCACGGAAACACGAAATTTGGCCGCAATCCGTGTGCTATAGCTCACGGATTTTGACCATTTCGTGGGAAACATGGGCCCAGCGCCTCCCGCGTCTTGTTCGCCATTTCTTCGAGCGGAAAAGAGTACTTAGAGCGTGAGGAGGGCCCCGCCCCAGCTCTGCCGCAATCGGAACAATTCGCGGGCACGTTTCGTCCCCTTTTCGCACCGCGCACGTTCGGTTAAACGGCCGTAAAATGGGGTTCGGACCTCGGAATCGACTCCCGTCTTTTCCCACATTTGACTGTCGCACGTATCTAATGCATAACCCCAAAATCCCGCACCGCCGCGAAAACAAGAAAGTTGGCCCAGATCCGTGAGCTACAGCGCACGGTCTTTGGCCATTTTGGCCCGAAAATAGGGGCCCGGAGCATCCGCGCTGTTTGAACAACTTTTCAGTCCCGTAAGATAACTTCAGGCGAAATACGTCACCTCCTAAAATTTCAGCCCAAACAAAGTCGGACAGACGCTTGGGCCACGCCCGGTTTCTGCATTGGCCGTGGATGCCGCGCGCGGGCGGGCTGCTTGCCTTGGCCCCAGCCGCGGGGTGGTTGGGAGCCTTGGCCTTGGCCGCGGGGTGGCTGCGTGGCTAGGCCTTCGCCGCGGGCTGGCTGGGTGCCTTGGCCTTGGCCACGGGGTGGCTGCCTGCCTAGGCGTTGGCCTTGGCCGCGGGGCTGGCTGCGTGCCTTAGCCTTGGCCGAAATGCAGCACATGATTGCGGCCAAGGCACAGAGCGCCGCACTCGGGAAAAATAGCCACAAAACCAGTTTCGGAGCCCGGAATCGGCTTCCGCTTTCTCCCGCGGCGAACCTCCGCCAATACCGACAACACCAGCCCAAAATCCCATGCCGCCACGGAAAAGCGAAATTTGGCCGCAATCCGTGTGCTATATAGCTCACGGATTTTAGCCATTTCGGGGGAAACATGGGCCCAGGGCCTCCCGCGTCTTGTTCGCCATTTCTTCGAGCGGAAAAGAGTACTTGGAGCGTGAGGAGGCCCCCGGCCCAGCTCTGCCACAATCGGAACAATTCGCGGGCACGTTTCGTCCCCTTTTCGCACCCCGCACGTTCGGTTAATCGGCCGTAAAACGGGGTTCGGACCTCGGAATCGACTCCCGTCTTTTCCGACGTTTGACTGTCGCACGTATCTATTGCATAACCCCAAAATCCCGTACCGCCCCGAAAACAAGAAAGTTGGCCGAGATCCGTGAGCTACAGCGCACGGTCTTTGGCCATTTTGGCCCGAAAAATGGGGCCCGGAGCATCCGCGCTGTTTGAACAACTTTTCAGGCCCGTAAGATAACTTCAGTCGAAATACGTCACATCCTAAAATTTTGGCCCAAACAAAGTCGGACAGACGCTTGGGCCCCGCCCGGTTTCTGCATTGGCCGTGGTTGCCGCGCGAGGGCGGGCTGCTTGCCTTGGCCACGGCCGCGGGGTGGTTGGGAGCCTTGGCCTTGGCCGCTGGATGGCTGCGTGCCTAGGCCTTCGCCGAGCGCTGGCTGGGTGCCCTGGCCTTGGCCACGGGGTGGCTGCCTGCCTAGACGTTGGCCTTGGCCGCGGGGCTGGCTGCTTGCCTTGGCCTTGGCCGAAATGCAGCACATGCTTGCGTCGAAGGCACAGAGCGGCGCTCTCGGGAAAAATAGCCACAAAACGAGTTTCGGATCCCGGAATCGGCTTCCGCTTTCTCCCGCGGCGAACCCCCGCCAATACCGACAACACCAGCCCAAAATCCCACGCCGCCACAGAAACGCGAAATTTGGCCGCAATCCGTGTGCTATAGCTCACGGATTCTGGCCATTTCGGGGGAAACATGGGCCCAGGGCCCCCCGCGTCTTGTTCGCCATTTCTTCGAGCGGAAAAGAGTACTTGGAGCGTGAGGAGGCCCCCGGCCCAGCTCTGCCACAATCGGAACAATTCGCGGGCACGTTTCGTCCCCTTTTCGCACCCCGCACGTTCGGTTAATCGGCCGTAAAACGGGGTTCGGACCTCGGAATCGACTCCCGTCTTTTCTGACGTTTCACTGTCGCACGTATCTATTGCATAACACTAAAATCCCGCACCGCCCCGAAAACAATGAAGTTGGCCCAGATCCGTGAGCTACAGCGCACGGTCTTTGGCCATTTTGGCCGAAAAATGGGGCCCGGAGCATCCGCGCTGTTTGAACAACTTTTCACTCCCGTAAGATAACTTCAGTCGAAATACGTCACCTCCTAAAATTTCGGCCAAAAAAAAGTCAGACAGACGCTTGGGCTCCACCCGGTTTCTGCATTGGCCGTGGATAACGCGCGCGGGTGAGCTGCTTGCCTTGGCCCCGGCCGCGGGGTGGTTGGGAGCCTTGGCCTTGGCCGCGTGGTGGCTGCGTGCCTAGGCCTTCGCCGCGGGCTGGCTGGGTGCCTTGGCCTTGGCCGCGGGGTGGTTGCGTGCCTAGGCGTTGGCCTTGGCCGCAGGGCTGGCTGCGTGCCTTGGCCTTGGCCGAAATGCAGCACATGCTTGCGGCCAAGGCACAGAGCGGCGCTCTCGGGAAAAATAGCCACACAACGAGTTTTGGAGCCCGGAATCGGCTTCCGCTTTCTCCCGCGGCGAACCCCCACCAATACCGACAACACCAGCCGAAAATCCCACTCCGCCACGGAAACGCGAAATTTGGCCGAAATCTGTGTGCTATAGCTCACGGATTTTGGCCATTTCGGGGGAAACACGGGCCCAGGGCCCCCCGCGTCTTGTTCGCCATTTCTTCGAGCGGAAAAGAGTACTTGGCGCGTGAGGAGGCCCCCGGCCCAGCTCTGCCACAATCGGAACAATTCGCGGGCACGTTTCGTCCCCTTTTCGCACCCCGCACGTTCGGTTAATCGGCTGTAAAACGGGGTTCGGACTTCGGAATCAACTCCAGTCTTTTCCGACGTTTGACTGTCGCACGTATCTAATGCATAACCCCAAAATCCCGCACCGCCCCGAAAACAAGAAAGTTGGCCCAGATCCGTGAGCTACAGCGCACGGTCTTTGGCCATTTTGGCCCGAAAAATGGGGCCCGGAGCATCCGCGCTGTTTGAACAACTTTTCAGTCCCGTAAGATAACTTCAGGCGAAATACGTCACCTCCTAAAATTTCAGCCCAAACAAAGTCGGACAGACGCTTGGGCCACGCCCGGTTTCTGCATTGGCAGTGGATGCCGCGCGCGTGCGGGCTGCTTGCTTTGGCCCCGGCCGCAGGGTGGCTGGGAGCCTTGGCCTTGGCCGCGGGGTGGCTGCGTGCCTAGGCCTTCGCCGTGGGCTGGCTGGGTGCCTTGGCGTTGGCCGCGGGCTGGCTACGTGCCTAGGCGTTGGCCTTGGCCGCGGGGCTTGCTGCGTGCCTTGGCCTTGGCCGAAATGCAGCACATGCTTGCGGCCAAGGCACAGAGCGCCGCACTCGGGAAAAATAGCCAAAAAACGAGTTTCGGAGCCTGGAATCGGCTTCCGCTTTCTCCCGCGGCGAACCCCCGCCAATACCGACAACACCAGCCCAAAATCCCACGCTGCCACGGAAACGCGAAATTTGGCCGCAATCCGTGTGCTATAGCTCACGGATTTTGGCCATTTCGGTTGAAACATGGGCCCAGGGCCTCCCGCGTCTTGTTCGCCATTTCTTCGAGCGGAAAAGAGTACTTGGAGCGTGAGGAGGCCCCCGGCCCAGCTCTGCCACAATCGGAACAATTTGCCGGCACGTTTCGTCCCCTTTTCGCACCCCGCACGTTCGGTTAATCGGCCGTAAAACGGGGTTCGGACATCGGAATCGAGTCCCGTCTTTTCCGACGTTTGACTGTCGCACGTATCTAATGCATAACCCCAAAATCCCACGCCGCCCTGAAAACAAAAAAGTTGGCCCAGGTCCGTGAGCTACAGCGCAAGGTCTTTGGCCATTTTGGCCCGAAAAATGGGGCCCGGAGCATCCGCGCTGTTTGAACAACTTTTCAGTCCCGTAAGATAACTTCAGTCGAAATACGTCACCTCCTAAACTTTCGGCGCAAACAAAGTCGGACAGACGCTTGGGCCCCGCCTGTTTTCTGCATAGGCTGTGGATGCCGTGCGCGGGCGGTCTGCTTGCTTTGGCCCCGGCCGCGGGGTGGCTGGGAGCCTTGGCCTTGGCCGCGGGGTGGTTGCGTGCCCAGGCCTTGGCCGCGGGCTGGCTGGGTGCCTTGGCCTTGGCCGCGGGCTGGCTGCGTGCCTAGGCGTTGGCCTTGGTCGCGGGGCTTGCTGCGTGCCTTGGCCTTGGCCGAAATGCAGCACATGCTTGCGGCCAAGGCACAGAGCGCCGCACTCGGGAAAAATAGCCACAAAACAAGTTTCGGAGCCCGGAATCGGCTTCCGCTTTCTCCCGCGGCAAACCCCCGCCAATACCGACAACACCAGCCCAAAATCCCACGCCGCCACGGAAACGCGAAATTTGGCCGCAATCCGTGTGCTATAGCTCACGGATTTTGGCCATTTCGGTTGAAACATGGTCCCAGGGCCTCCCGCGTCTTGTTCGCCATTTCTTCGAGTGGAAAAGAGTACTTGGAGCGTGAGGAGGCGCCCGGCCCAGCTCTGCCACAATCGGAACAATTCGCGGGCACGTTTCATCCCCTTTTTGCACCCCGCACGTTCGGTTAATCGGCCGGAAAACGGGGTTCAGACCTCGGAAACGACTCCCGTCTTTTCCAACGTTTGACTGTCACACGTATCTAATGCATAACCCCAAAATCCCGCACCGCCCCAAAAACAAGAAAGTTGGCCCAGATCCGTGAGCTACAGCGCAAGTTCTTTGGCCATCAGCGCTGTTTGAACAACTTTTCAGTCCCGTAAGATAACTTCAGTCGAAATCCATCACCTCCCAAAATTTCGGGCCACAAAAAGTCGGACAGACGCTTGGGAGCCGCCCAGTTTCTGCATTGGCCGTGGATGCCGCGCGCGGGCAGGCTGCTTGCCTTTTGGCCGGCCGCGGGGTAGCTGGGAGCCTTGGCCTTGGCCGCGGGGTGGCTGCGTGCCTAGGCCTTCGCCGTGGGCTGGCTGGGTGCCTTGGCCTTAGCCGCGGGGTGGCTGCGTGCCTAGCTGTTGGCCTTGGCCGCAGGGCTGGCCGCGTGCCTTGGCCTTGGCCGAAATGCAGCACATGCTTGCGGCCAAGGCACAGAGCGGCGCTTTCGGGAAAAATAGCCACAAAACGAGTTTCGGACCACGGAATCGGCTTCAGCTCTCTCCCGCGGCAAACCCCCACCAATACCGACAACACCAGCCTAAAATCCCACGCCGCCACGGAAACACGAAATTTGGCCGCAATCCGTGTGCTATAGCTCACGGATTTTGGCCATTTCGGGGGAAACATGGGCCCAGGGCCTCCCGCGTCTTGTTCGCCATTTCTTCGAGCGGAAAAGAGTACTTGGAGAGTGAGGAGGCCCCCGGCCCAGCTCTCCCACAATCGGAACAATTCGCGGGCACGTTTCGTCCCCTTTTCGCACCCCGCACGTTCGGTTAATCGGCCGTAAAACGAGGTTCGGACCTCGGAATCGACTCCCGTCTTTTCCGACGTTTGACTGTCGCACGTATCTAATGCATAACCCCAAAATCCCGAACCGCCCCGAAAACAAGAAAGTTGGCCCAGATCCATGAGCTACAGCGCAAGGTCTTTGCCCATTTTGGCCCGAAAAATGGGGCCCGGAGCATCCGCGCTGTTTGAACAACTTTTCAGTCCCGTTAGATAACTTCAGTCGAAATACGTCACCTCCTACAATTTCGGCCCAAACAAAGTCGGACAGACGCTTGGGCCCCGCCCGGTTTCTGCATTGGCCATGGATGCCGCGCACGGGCGGGCTGCTTGCCTTGGCCCCGGCCGCGGGGTGGCTTGGAGCCTTGGCCTTGGCCGCGGGGTGGCTGTGTGCCTAGGCCTTCGCCGCGGGCTGGCTGGGTGCCTTGGCCTTGGCCGAAATGCAGCATATGCTTGCAGCCAAGGCACAGAGCGCCGCACTCCGGAAAAATAGCCACAAAACGAGTTTCGGAGCCCGCAATCGGCTTCCGCTTTCTCCCACGGCGAACCCCCACCAATACCGACAACCCCAGCCCAAAATCCCACGCCGCCACGGAAACACGAAATTTGGCCGCATTCCGTGTGCTATAGCTCACGGATTTTGACCATTTCGTGGGAAACATGGGCCCAGCGCCTCCCGCGTCTTGTTCGCCATTTCTTCGAGCGGAAAAGAGTACTTAGAGCGTGAGGAGGGCCCCGCCCCAGCTCTGCCGCAATCGGAACAATTCGCGGGCACGTTTCGTCCCCTTTTCGCACCGCGCACGTTCGGTTAAACGGCCGTAAAATGGGGTTCGGACCTCGGAATCGACTCCCATCTTTTCGCACATTTGACTGTCGCACGTATCTAATGCATAACCCCAAAATCCCGCACTGCCGCGAAAACAAGAAAGTTGCCCCAGATCCGTGAGCTACAGCGCACGGTCTTTGGGCATTTTGGCCCGAAAATAGGGGCCCGGAGCATCCGCGCTGTTTGAACAACTTTTCAGTCCCGTAAGATAACTTCAGGCGAAATACGTCACCTCCTAAAATTTCGGCCCAATCAAAGTCGGACAGACGCTTGGGCCACGCCCGGTTTCTGCATTGGCCGTGGATGCCGCGCGCGGGCGGGCTGCTTGCCTTGGCCCCGGCCGCGGGGTGGTTGGGAGCCTTGGCCTTGGTCGCGGGGTGGCTGCGTGGCTAGGCCTTGGTCGCGGGGTGGCTGCGTGGCTAGGCCTTTGCCGCGGGCTGGCTGGGTGCCTTGGCCTTGGCCACGGGGTGGCTGCCTGCCTAGGCGTTGGCCTTGGCCGCGGGGCTGGCTGCGTGCCTTAGCCTTGGCCGAAATGCAGCACATGATTGCGGCCAAGGCACAGAGCGCCGCACTCGGGAAAAATAGCCACAAAACCAGTTTCGGAGCCCGGAATCGGCTTCCGCTTTCTCCCGCGGTGAACCTCCGCCAATACCGACAACACCAGCCCAAAATCCCATGCCGCCACGGAAAAGCGAAATTTGGCCGCAATCCGTGTGCTATATAGCTCACGGATTTTAACCATTTCGGGGGAAACATGGGCCCAGGGCCTCCCGCGTCTTGTTCGCCATTTCTTCGAGCGGAAAAGAGTACTTGGAGCGTGAGGAGGCCCCCGCCCCAGCTCTGCCTGAATCGGAACAATTTGCGGGCACGTTTCGTCCCCTTTTCGCACCTCGCACGTTCGGTTAATCGGCCGTAAAACGGGGTTCGGACCTCGGAATCGACTCCCGTCTTTTCCGACGTTTGACTGTCGCACGTATCTATTGCATAACCCCAAAATCCCGTACCGCCCCGAAAACAAGAAAGTTGGCCGAGATCCGTGAGCTACAGCGCACGGTCTTTGGCCATTTTGGCCCGAAAAATGGGGCCCGGAGCATCCGCGCTGTTTGAACAACTTTTCAGGCCCGTAAGATAACTTCAGTCGAAATACGTCAACTCCTAAAATTTTGGCCCAAACAAAGTCGGACAGACGCTTGGGCCCCGCCCGGTTTCTGCATTGGCCGTGGTTGCCGCGCGAGGGCGGGCTGCTTGCCTTGGCCACGGCCGCGGGGTGGTTGGGAGCCTTGGCCTTGGCCGCTGGATGGCTGCGTGCCTAGGCCTTCGCCGAGCGCTGGCTGGGTGCCTTGGCCTTGGCCACGGGGTGGCTGCCTGCCTAGACGTTGGCCTTGGCCGCGGGGCTGGCTGCTTGCCTTGGCCTTGGCCGAAATGCAGCACATGCTTGCGTCGAAGGCACAGAGCGGCGCTCCCGGGAAAAATAGCCACAAAACGAGTTTCGGAGCCCGGAATCGGCTTCCGCTTTCTCCCGCGGCGAACCCCCGCCAATACCGACAACACCAGCCCAAAATCCCACGCCACCACAGAAACGCGAAATTTGGCCGCAATCCATGTGCTATAGCTCACGGATTCTGGCCATTTCGGGGGAAACATGGGCTCAGGGCCCCCCGCGTCTTGTTCGCCATTTCTTCGAGCGGAAAAGAGTACTTGGAGCGTGAGGACGCCCCCGGCCCAGCTCTGCCACAATCGGAACAATTCGCGGGCACGTTTCGTCCCCTTTTCGCACCACGCACGTTCGGTTAATCGGCCGTAAAACGGGGTTCGGACCTCGGAATCGACTCCCGTCTTTTCCGACGTTTGACTGTCGCACGTATCTATTGCATAATCCCAAAATCCCACACCGCCCCGAAAACAAGAAAGTTGGCCCAGATCCGTGAGCTACAGCGCAAGGTCTTTGGCCATTTTGGCCCAAAAAATGGGGCCCACAAGATCAGCGCTGTTTGAACAACTTTTCAGACCCGTAAGATAACTTCAGTCGAAACATGTCACGTCCTAAAATTTTGGCCCAAACAAATTCGGACAGACGCTTGGGCCCCGCCCGGTTTCTGCATTGGCAGTGGAGGCCGCCCGCGGGCAGGCTGCTTGCTTTGGCCCCGGCCGCAGGGTGGCTGGGAGCCTTGGCCCTGGCCGCGGGGTGGCTGCGTGCCTAGGCTTTGGCCGCGGGCTGGCTGGGTGCCTTGGCCATGGCCGCGGGCTGGCTGCGTGCCTAGGCGTTGGCCTTGGCCGCGGGGCTTGCTGCGTGCCTTGGCCTTGGCCGAAATGCAGCACATGCTTGCGCCCAAGGCACAGGGCGCCGCACTCGGGAAAAATAGCCACAAAACGAGTTTCGGATCCCGGAATCGGCTTCCGCTTTCTCCCGCGGCAAACCCCCGCCAATACCAACAACACCAGCCCAAAATCCCACGCCGCCACGGAAACGCGAAATTTGGCCGTAATACGTGTGCTATAGCTCACGGATTTTGGCCATTTCGGTTGAAACATGGGCCCAGGGCCTCCCGCGTCTTGTTCGCCATTTCTTCGAACGGAAAAGAGTACTTGGAGCGTGAGGAGGCCCCCGGCCCAGCTCTGCCACAATTGGAACAATTCATGGGCACATTTCGTCCCCTTTTCGCACCCCGCACGTTCGGTTAATCGGCCGCAAAACGGGGTTCGGACCTCGGAATCGACTCCCGTGTTTTCCGACATTTGACTGTCGCACGTATCTAATGCATAACCCCAAAATCCCGCACCGCCCCAAAAAGAAGAAAGTTGGCCCAGATCCGTGAGCTACAGCGCAAGGTCTTTGGCCATTTTGGCCCGAAAAATTGCGCCCGGAGCATCCGCGCTGTTTGAACAACTTTTCAGTCCCGTAAGATAACTTCAGTTGAAATACATCACCTCCTAAAATTTTGGCCCAAACAAAGTCGGACAGACGCTTGGGCCCCGCCCGGTTTCTGCATTGGCTGTGGATGCCTTGGCCCCGGCCACGGGTAGCTGGGAGCTGCCTTGCCTTGGCCCCGGCTTGGGCTGGCTGGGGTGGCTGGGAGCCTTGGCCTTGGCCGCGGGGTGGCTGCGTGCCTAGGCCTTCGCCGAGCGCTGGCTGGGTGCCTTGGCCTTGGCCGCGGGGTGGCTGCATGCCTAGGCCTTGGCCTTGGCCGCAGGGCTGGCTGCTTGCTTTGGCCTTGGCCGAAATGCAGCACATGCTTGCGGCCAAGGCACAGAGCGGCGCTCTCGGGAAAAATAGCAACAAAACGAGTTTCGGAGCCCGGAATCGGCTTCCGCTCTCTCCCGCGGCGAACCCCCACCAATACCGACAACACCAGCCTAAAATCCCACGCCGCCACGGAAACGCAAAATTTGGTCGCATTCCGTGTGCTATAGCTCACGGATTTTGGCCATTTCGGGGGAAACATGGTCCTAGCGCCTCCCGCGTCTTGTTCGCCATTTCTTCGAGCGGATAAGAGTACTTGGAGACTGAGGAGGCCCACGGCCCAGCTCTGCCACAATCGGAACAATTCACGGGCACATTTCATCCCCTTTTCGCACCCCGCACGTTCGGTTAATCGGCCGTAAAACGGGGTTCGGACCTCGGAATCGACTCCCGCCTTTTCCGACGTTTGACTGTCGGACATATCTAATGCATAACCCCAAAATCCCGCACCGCCCCGAAAACAAGAAAGTTGGCCCAAATCCGTGAGCTACAGCGCACGGTCTTTGGCCATTTTGGCCCGAAAAATGGGGCCCGGAGCATCCGTGCTGTTTTAACAACTTTTCAGTCCCGTAAGATAACTTCAGTCGAAATACGTCACCTCCTAAAATTTTGGCCCAAACAAAGTCGGACAGACGCTTGGGCCCCGCCCGGTTTCTGCATTGGCCGTGGATGCCGCGCGCGGGCGGGCTGGGAGCCTTGGCCCCGGCCGCGGGGTGGTTGGGAGCCTTGGCCTTGGCCGCGGGGTGACTGCGTGCCTAGGCCTTCGCCGCGGGGTGGCTGGGTGCCTTGGCCTTTCCCGCGGGGTGGCTGCGTGCCTAGGCGTTGGCCTTGGCCGCGGGGCTGGCTGCGTCCCTTGGCCTTGGCCGAAATGCAGCACATGCTTGCGGCCAAGGCACAGAGCGCCGCACTTGGGAAAATAGCCACAAAACGGGTTTCGGAGCCCGGAATCGGCTTCCGCTTTCTCCCGCGGTGAACCCCCGCCAATACCGACAACACCAGCCCAAAATCCCACGCCGCCACGGAAATGCGAAATTTGGCCGCAATCCGTGTGCTATAGCTCACGGATTTTGGCCATTTCGGGGGAAACATGGGCCCAGGGCCTCCCGCGTCTTGTTCGCCATTTCTTCAAGCAGAAAAGAGTACTTGCCATGGGCTTGGTCTTGGCCCGGGGGTGCCACAAGCTGCGTGCCATGGCCTTGGCCATGGCCTCGGGTGGCTGCATGCCAAGGCCTTGGCCGCCGGGCTGGCTGCGTGCCTAGGCCTTGGCCGCGGGCTGGCTGGGTGCCATGGCCTTGGCATCGCGGGGTGGCGTTTGCTGTGCCTTGGCCTTAATGCACACGGCCTGGCCTTGGCCTTGGCCACGGGGTGGCTGCGTGCCTCGGCCTTGGCCTTTTTGGCCGCGGGCTGGCTACGTGCCTTTCCCGAAATGCAGCATATGCTCGCGACCAAGGCAGGTCGCACACTGTCACGCACACACAACACACACTCCGGCCCCGCTCCCGAGGCAAGGATAGGGAGCTAAGCGTGGCCCTGCGCCTTGCCGTTGGTAGAACTGGGTGGCTGCGTGGCTTGGCCTTGTTTTCCCGCGGGTGAGCATTTGGCCAAAATGTGAGCACACGGCCCTGCGCCCATTTCTTCGTATTCTTGGACCAAAAACTGAGATCCACACCTACCTTCCACTTCTTTTTCGGTTTTGCCTGAATCGGGCGAGTGGGCCCACCCGTTTGGGCACCCGTTCGCTGCGGTAAGATGGCCGTAAAAACGAGTTTCGAGCTCGAATTGGATTCGTTTTCTCCGCCACCGACTCCCACCAAACCCGACGACGCCAGCCCAAAATCCCACGCCGCCCCCAAAACGCGAAAATTTGGCCACAATCCGTGTGCTATAGCCAAGGCCGCAAATTGGCAGGGTGCCAGGCATTTTGGCCTCGGGGTGGCTGGGTGCCATGGCCTTGGCCGTGGCCACGGGTGGCTACATTAGATACGTCCTTGGGGGGTGCGAAAAGGGGACGCAACGTGCCCGCGAATTGGTCCGGTTGTGGTAGAACTGGGCCGGGGGCCTCCTCACGGTGCTAGTACTGTTTTCCTCTCGAAGAAATGGCGAAAATAATGCGGGAGGCCCTGCGTCCATTTTTCCGCCAAAAAAGGGCAAAATCCGTGAGCTATATAGCACACGGATTGCGGCCAAATTTCGCGTTTCGGGGGCGCCGTGGGATTTTTGGTGGGCGTGGTTGGGTTTGGTGGGAGTCGGTGGCGGAAGAAAACGGAATCCAATTCCGACCTCCGAAACTCGTTTTACGGCCATTTTACCGCCAGAGAACGGGTGCCCAAACGGGTGGGCCCACTCGTCCGATTCAGGCAAAACTGGAGAAAGAAGTGGAAGGTAGGAGTGGATCTCAGTTTTTGGTCAAAGAATACGAAGAAACGGCGAAGACCGTGTGCTCACAATTTGGCCAAATGGTCGGCCGCGGCCAAGGCACGCGGCCACCCCGCGGCCAAGGCCAAGGCACAGGGCCACGCTCGAGCTCCCTATCCTTGCCCTGGGAGTGCGGCCCAAGTGTGTGTTGTGTGTGCGCGAGAGTCTGCGACGTGCCTTGGTCGCAAGCATGTGCTGCATTTCGAGCAAGGCACGCAGCCAGCCCGCGGCCAAAGCCAAGGCACGCGGCCACCCTGCGGCCAAAGCCAAGGATTTTTGGCGGGCGTGATCGGGTTTGGTGGGAGTCGGTAGTGGTAGAAAACGGAATCCAATTCCGAGCTCCCAAACTCGTTTTACGGCCATTTTACCGCCAGGGAACGGGTGCCCAAACGGGTGGGCCAACTCGTCGGATTCAGGCAAAACCAGAGAAAGAAGTGGAAGGTAGGTGTGGATCTCAGTTTTTGGGCCAAGAATACGAAGCAACAGCGAGGACCGTGCGCTCACATTTTGGCCAAATGCTCGCCCGTGGCCAATGCCAAGGCCAAGACACGAGGCTACCCCGTGGCCAAGGCCAAGGCACAAGGCCACGCTCGAGCTCCCTATCATTGCCCCGGGAGCGCGGCCCAAGTGTGTGTTGTGTGTGCGTGAGAGTGTGCGACGTGCCTTGGTCGCGAGCATGTGCTGCATTTCGAGCAAGGCACTTAGCCAGCCAGCGGCCAAGGCCAAGGCTCGCAGCCACCCCGCGGCCAAGGCCAAGGCACGCAGCCACCCCGTGGCCAAAGCCAAGGCACGCAGCCACCCTGTGGCCAAGGCCAAGGCCATGGCACCCAGCCACGCCGCTGCCAAGGCCTAGGCATGCAGCCACCCCGCGGCGAAGACCTTGTGTTGTAGCTCACGGATCTTGGCCAACTTTCGCGTTTCCGGGGCGGTCCAGGATTTTGGGGTGATGAATTAGATACGTGCGGCAGTCGAACGTCGGAGAAGACGGGAGTCAATTCCGAGGTCCGAACCTCATTTTACGGCCGATTTACAGAACGTGCAGGAGTGCGAAAAGGGGACGAAACAGGCCCGCGAATTGGTCCGGTTGTGGTAGAACTGGGTCGGGGGCCTTCTCACGGTGCTAGTACTGTTTTGCGATCGAAGAAATGGTGAAAATAATACGGGAGGCCCTGAGCCCATTTTTCCGCCCGAAAAGGCCAAAATCCGTGAGCTATATAGCACACGGATTGTGGCCAAATTTCGCGTTTCAGGGGCGGCGTGGGATTTTTTGCTGGCGTGGTCGGGTTTGGTGGAAGTCGGTGGCGGGAGAAAACGGAATCCAATTCCGAGCTCCGAAACTCGTTTAGTGGCCATTTTACCGCCAGAGAACGGGTTCCCAAACGGGTGGGCCAACTCGTCCGATTCAGGCAAAACCGGAGAAAGAAGTGGAATGTAGGTGTGGATCTCAGTTTTTGGTCCAAGAATACGAAGCAACGGCGAGGACCGTGTGCTCACATTTTCGCCAAATGCTCGCCCGCGGCCAAGGCCAAGGCACAGGGCCACGCTCGAGCTCCCTATCCTTGGCCCGGGAGCGCGGCCCAAGTTTGTGTTGTGTGTGCGCGAGAGTGTGCGACGTACCTTGGTCGCGAGCATGTGCTGCATTTCAAGCAAGGCACGCAGCCAGCCTGCGGCCAAAGCCATGGCACACGGCCACCCCGCGGCCAAGGCCTAGGCACGCTGCCACCCCACTGCCACGGCCGTGTGCTGTAGCTCACGGATCTTGGCCAACTTTCGCATTTCCGGGGCGGTGTGGGATTTTGGGGTGATGCATTAGATACTTGCGACAGTCGAACGTCGGAGAAGACGGGAGTCGATTCCGAGGTCCGAACCTCGTTTTACGGCGAGGACCGTGTCCTCACATTTTGGCCAAATGCTCGCCCGCGGCCAAGGGCAAGGCCAAGGCACGCGGCCACCCCGCAGCCAAGGCCAAGGCACAGGGCCACGCTCGAGCTCCCTATCCTTGCCCTGGGAGCGCGGTCCAAGTGTGTGTTGTGTGTGTGCGAGAGTGTGCGACGTGCCTTGGTCGCGAGCATGTGCTGCATTTCGAGCAAGGCACACAGCCAGCCCGCGGCCAAAGCCAAGGCCATGGCACCCGGCCACCCCGCGGCCAAGGCCTAGGCACGCAGCCACCACGCGGCCAAGGCCTAGGCACGCAGCCTCCCCGCGGCCAAAGCCAAGGCCATGGCACCCGGCCACCCCGCGGCCAAGGCCTAGGCACGCAGCCACCACGCGGCCAAGGCCTAGGCACGCAGCCACCCCGCGGCCAAGGCCGTGTTCGGTAGCTCACGGATCTTGGCCAACTTTCGCGTTTCCGGGGCGGGGCGGGATTTTGGGGTGATGCATTAGATACTTGCGACAGTCGAACGTCGGAGAAGACGGGAGTCGATTCCGAGGTCCGAACCTCGTTTTACGGCCGATTTACCGAATGTGCGGGGGTGCGAAAAGGGGACGAAACGTTCCCGCGAATTGGTCCAGTTGTGGTAGAACTGGGCCGGGGGCCTCCTCACAGTGCTAGTACTGTTTTCCTCTCGAAGAAATGGCAAAAATAATGCGGGAGGCCCTGCACCCATTTTTCTGCCCGAAAAGGCCAAAATCCGTGAGCTATAGCATACGGATTGCGGCCAAATTTCGCATTTCGGGGGCGGCGTGGGATTTTTGGCGGGCGTGGTCGGGTTTGGTGGGGGTCAGTGGCAGGAGGAAACGGAATCCAATTCCGAGCTTCCAAACTCGTTTTACGGCCATTTTACCGCCAGAGAACGGGTGCCCAAACGGGTGGGCCAACTTGTCGGATTCAGGAAAAACCGGAGAAAGAAGTGGAAGGTAGGTGTGGATCTCAGTTTTTGGTCCAAGAATACGAAGCAACGGCGAGGACCGTGTCCTCACATTTTGGCCAAATGCTCGCCCGCGGCCAAGGCACGCGGCCACCCCGCGGCCAAGGCACGCGGCCACCCCGCGGCCAAGGCCAAGGCACAGGGCCACGCTCGAGCTCCCTATCCTTGCCCCGGGAGCGCGGCCCAAGTGTGTGATGTGTGCGCGCGAGAGTGTGCGACTTTCCTTTGTCACGAGCATGTGCTGCATTTCGAGCAAGGCACGCAGCCAGCCCGCGGCCAAGGCCAAGGCACGAAGCCACCCCGTGGCCAAGGCCAAGGCCATGGCATCCAGCCACCCCGCGGCCATGGCACCCAGCCACCCCGTGGCCATGGCACCCAGCCACCCCGCGGCCATGGCACCCAGCCACCCCGCGGCCAAGGCCATGGCACGCAGCCACCCCGTGGCCAAGGCCAAGGCCATGGCACACAGCCACGCCGCTGCCAAGGCCTAGGCAAGCAGCCACCCAGCGGCCAAGGCCGTGTGCTGTAGCTCATGGATCTTGGCCAACTTTCGCGTTTTCGGGGCGGTGCGGGATTTTGGGGTGATGCATTAGATACGTGCGACAGTCGAACATCGGAGAAGACGGGAGTCGATTCCGAGGTCCGAACCTCGTTTTACGGCCGATTTACCGAGCGTGCAGGGGTGCGAAAAAGGGACGAAACGTGCCCGCAAACTGGTCCGGTTGTGGTAGAACTGGGCCGGGGGCCTCCTCACGGTCCTAGTACTGTTTTACGCTCGAAGAAATGGCGAAAATAATGCGGGAGGCCCTGCACCCATTTTTCCGCCCGAAAAGGCCAAAATTCGTGAGCTATAGCACACGGATTGCGGCCAAATTTCGTGTTTCGGGGGCGGGGTGGGATTTTATGCTGGCGTGGTCGGGTTTGGTGGGAGTCGGTGGCGGGAGAAAACGGTATCCAATTCCGAGCTCCGAAAGTCGTTTTACGGCCATTTTACCGCCAGAGAACGGGTTCCAAAACGGGTGGGCCAACTCGTCCGATTCAGGCAAAACCGGAGAAAGAAGTGGAAGGTCGGTGTGGATCTCAGTATTTGGTCCAAGAATGCGAAGCAACGGCGAGGACCGTGTCCTCACATTTTGCCAAATGCTCGCCCGCGGCCAAGGGCAAGGCCAAGGCACAGGGCCACGCTCGAGCTCCCTATCCTTGCCCTGGGAGCGCGGTCCAAGTGTGTGTTGTGTGTGTGCGAGAGTGTGCGACGTGCCTTGGTCGCGAGCATGTGCTGCATTTCGAGCAAGGCACACAGCCAGCCCGTGGCCAAAGCCAAGGCACGCAGCCTCCCCGCGGCCAATGCCAAGGCCATGGCACCCGGCCACCCCGCGGCCAAGGCCTAGGCACGCAGCCACCACGCGGCCAAGGCCTAGGCACGCAGCCACCCCGCGGCCAAGGCCGTGTGCGGTAGCTCACGGATCTTGGCCAACTTTCGCGTTTCCGGGGCGGGGCGGGATTTTGGGGTGATGCATTAGATACTTGCGACAGTCGAACGTCGGAGAAGACGGGAGTCGATTCCGAGGTCCGAACCTCGTTTTACGGCCGATTTACCGAATGTGCGGGGGTGCGAAAAGGGGACGAAACGTTCCCGTGAATTGGTCCAGTTGTGGTAGAACTGGGCCGGGGGCCTCCTCACGGTGCTAGTACTGTTTTCCTCTCGAAGAAATGGCAAAAATAATGCGGGAGGCCCTGCACCCATTTTTCTGCCCGAAAAGGCCAAAATCCGTGAGCTATAGCATACGGATTGCGCCAGCCAAAATCCCACGCATTTCGGGCGGCGTGGGATTTTTGGCGGGCGTGGTCGGGTTTGGTGGGGGTCAGTGGCGGGAGGAAACGGAATCCAATTCGAGCTTCCAAACTCGTTTTTGCCATTTTCCAGAGAACGGGTGCCCAAACGGGTGGGCCAACTTGTCGGATTCAGGAAAAACCGGAGAAAGAAGTGGAAGGTAGGTGTGGATCTCAGTTTTTGGTCCAAGAATACGAAGCAACCGCGAGGACCGTGTCCTCACATTTTGGCCAAATGCTCGCCCGCGGCAAGGCACAATGCCACCCCCTGCCAAGGCCAAGGCACAGGGCCACGCTCGAGCTCCCTATCCTTGCCCGGGAGGCGGCCCAAGTGTGTGATGTGGCCCGCGAGAGTGTGCGGCGTTCCTTTGTCGCGAGCATGTGCTGCATTTCGAGCAAGGCACGCAGCCAGCCAGCGGGCTGGCCAAGGCCAAGGCAGCTGGCTGGCGGGTGCGTGGCCATGGCCAAGGCCATGGCATCCAGCCACCCCGCGGCCATGGCACCCAGCCACCCTGCGGCCAAGGCCAAGGCACGGAGCCACCCCGTGGCCAAGGCCAAGGCCATGGCACGCAGCCACGCCGCTGCCAAGGCCTAGGCAAGCAGCCACCCCGTGGCCAAGGCCGTGTTCTGTAGCTCATGGATCTTGGCCAACTTTCGCGTTTCCGGGGCGGTGCGGGATTTTGGGGTGATGCATTAGATACGTGCGACAGTCGAACATCGGAGAAGACGGGAGTCGATTCCGAGGTCCGAACCTCGTTTTACGGCCGATTTACCGAGCGTGCCGGGGTGAGAAAATGTGACGAAACGCGTGCCAAAAATTGGTCCGGTTGTGGTAGAACTGGGCCGGGGGCCTCCAATGGTCCTAGTACTGTTGTACGCTCGAAGAAATGGCGAAAATAATGCGGGAGGCCCTGCACCCATTTTTCCGCCCGAAAAGGCCAAAATCCGTGAGCTATAGCACACGGATTGCGGCCAAATTTCGTGTTTCGGGGGCGGGGTGGGATTTTTGGCTGGCGTGGTCGGGTTTGGTGGGAGTCGGTGGCGGGACAAAACGGTATCCAATTCCGAGCTCCGAAACTCGTTTTACGGCCATTTTACCGCCAGAGAACAGGTTCCAAAATGGGTGGGCCAACTCGTCCGATTCAGGCAAAACCGGAGAAAGAAGTGGAAGGTCGGTGTGGATCTCAGTATTTGGTCCAAGAATGCGCATCAACAAAACGGCGAGGACCGTGTCCTCACATTTTGGCCAAATGCTCGCCCGCCGGCCAAGGGCAAGGCCAAGGCACGCGGCCACCCCGCAGCCAAGGCCAAGGCACAGGGCCACGCTCGAGCTCCCTATCCTTGCCCTGGGAGCGGTCCAAGTGTGTGTTGTGTGTGTGCGAGAGTGTGTGCGTGCGTGCCTTGGTCTGCGAGCATGTGCTGCATTTCGAGCAAGGCACACAGCCAGCCCGCGGCCAAAGCCAAGGCATGCAGCCTCCCGCGGCCAAAGCCAAGGCCATGGCACTTGGCCATGGGCTGGCCAAGGCCTAGGCACGCAGCCACCACGCAGGCCAAGGACTAGGCACGCAGCCACCCTGGCGGCCAAGGCCGTGTAGGCGGTAGCTCACGGATCGTGGCCAACTTTGGCGTTTCGGGCGGTGCGGATTTTTGGGTGATGCATTAGATACGTGCGACAGTCGAACGTCGGAGAAGACGGGAGTTGATTCCTAGGTCGAACCACTTTTTACGGCTGTACCTAACGTCGGTTTTGGGGGTGCGAAAAGGGGGAAACCCGAAACGTGCCCTTGGGTGGTCGGTTGTGGTAGAACTGGGCCGGGGGCCTCCTCACGGTGCTAGTACTGTTTTGCGCTCGAAGAAATGGCGAAAATAATACTGGAGGCCCTGCGCCCATTTTTCCGCCCGAAAAGGCCAAAATTCGTGAGCTATATAGCACACGGATTGCGGCCAAATTTCGTGTTGCGGGGGCATCATGGGACTTTTGCCTGGCGTAGTCGTGTTTGGTGGGAGTCGGTGGCGGGAGAAAACGGAATCCAATTCCGAGCTCCGAAACTCATTTTACGGCCATTTTACCGCTAGAGAACGGGTGCCCAAATGGGAGAGCCAACTCGTCGGATTCAGGCAAAACCAGAGAAAGAAGTGGAAGGTAGGTGTGGATCTCAGTTTTTGGTCCAAGAATACGAACCAACGGTGAGGACCGTGTGCTCACCCCAAAATCCCGCACCGCCCCGGAAACGCGAAAGTTGGCCAAGATCCGTGAGCGACAGCACACGGCCTTGGCCTTGGCCGCGGGGTGGCTGCGTGCCTAGGCCTTGGCCTCGGGGTGGCTGCGTGCCTTGGCCTCGGCCTTGGCCACCGGGTGGCTGTGTGCCAAGGCATTGGCCTCGGGCTGAATGGGTGCCATGGCCTTGGCCGCGGGCTGGCTGGGTGCCATGGCCTTGGCCTCGGGGTGGATGCGTGCCTTGGCCTTGGCCACGTGGTCGCTGCGTGCGTCGGCCTTGGCCTTGGCCGCGGGCTTGCTCCGTGCCTTGCTAGAAATGCAGCACTTGGTCGCCACCACGGCAGGTCGCACACTCTCACGCACACACAACACACACTCGGGCCGCTCTCCTGAGGCAAGGATAGGGAGCTTGAGCGTGGCCCTGTGCCTTGGCGTTGGCCGCGGGGTGGCTGCGTGGCTTGGCCTTGGCCGCGGGCGAGCATTTGGCCAAAATGTGAGCACACGATCCTCGCCGTTTCTTTGTATTCTTGGACCAAAAACTGAAATCAACACCTACCTTCCACTTATTTCTCCGGTTTTGCCTGAATCGGACGACTTGGCCCACCCGTTTGGGCACCCGTTCGCTGCCGGTAAGATGGCCGTAAAACGAGTTTCGGAGCTCGGAATTGGATTCCGTTTTCTCCCGCCACCGACTCCCACCAAACCCGACCATGCCAGGCCAAAATCCCACGCCACCCCCGAAACGCGAAATTTGGCCACAATCCGTGTGCTATAGCTCATGGCTTTTGGCCTTTTCCGGGTGAGAAATGGGCGCAGGGCCTCCCGCATTATTTTCACCATTTCTTCGAGTGGAAAACAGTACTTTCGCCGTGAGGAGGCCCCCGGCCCAGTTCTACCACAATCGGACCAATTCGCGGGCACGTTTCGTCCCGTTTTTGCAACCCCGCACCCTCGGTAAATCGGCCGTAAAACGAGGTTCGGACGTCGAAATCGACTCCCCTCTTTTCCAATGCTCGACAGTCGCACGTATCTAATGCATCACCCCAAAATCCCACACCGCCCCGGAAACGCGAAAGTTGGCCAAGATCCGTGAGCTACAGCACACGGCCTTGGCCTTGGCCGCAGGGTGGCTGCGTGCCATGGCCTTGGCCTTGGCCTCGGGGTGGCTGCATGCCAAAGCCTTGGCCGCGGGCTGGCTGCGTGCCTAGACCTTGGCCGCGGGCCGGCTGGGTGCCATGGCCTTGGCCGCGGGGTGGACGCGTGCCTTGGCCTTGGCCACGGGGTGGCTGCGTCCCTCGGCCTCGGCCTTAGCCGCGGGCTGGCTCCGTGCCTTGCTCGAAATGCAGCACTTGGTCGCGACCACGGCAGGTCGCACACTCTCACGCACACACAACACACACTCGGGCAGTGCTCCCGCGGCAAGGATAGGGAGCTCGAGCGTGGCCCTGTGCCTTGGCGTTGGCCGCGGGGTGGCTGCGTGGCTTGGCCTTGGCCGCGGGCGAGCATTTGGCCAAAATGTGACCACACGATCCTCACCGTTTCTTTGTATTCTTGGACCAAAAACTGAAATCGACACCTACCTTCCACTTATTTCTCCGGTTTTGCCTGAATCGGATGACTTGGCCCACCCGTTTGGGCACCCGTTCGCTGCCGGTAAGATGGCCGTAAAACAAGTTTCGGAGCTCGGAATTCGATTCCGTTTTCTCCCGCCACCGACTCCCACCAAACCCGACCATGCCAGGCCAAAATCCCACGCCACCCCCGAAACGCGAAATTTGGCCACAATCCGTGTGCTATAGCTAACGGCTTTTGGCCTTTTCCGGGGGAAAAATGGGCGCAGGGCCTCCCGCATTATTTTTGCCATTTCTTCGAGCGGAAAGCAGTACTTTCGCCGTGAGGAGGCCCCCGGCCCAGTTCTACCACAATCGGACCAATTCGAGGGCACGTTTGGTCCCCTTTTCGCACCCCCGCACCCTCGGTAAATCGGCCGTAAAACGAGGTTCGGACCTCGAAATCGACTCCCCTCTTTTCCGACGTTCGACTGTCGCACGTATCTAATGCATCACGCCAAAATCCCGCACCGCCCCGGAAACACGAAAGTTGGCCAACATCCGTGAGCGACAGCACACGGCCTTGGCCTTGGCCGCGGGGTGGCTGCGGGCCATGGTCTTGGCCTTGGCCTCGGGGTGGCTGCGTGCCATGGCCTTGGCCACGGGGTGGCTGCGTGCCTCGGCCTTGGCCTTGGCCGCGGGCTGGCTCCGTGCCTTGCTCGAAATGCAGAACATGCTCGCGACCAAGGCAGGTCGCACACTCTCACGCACACACAACACACACTCGGGCCGCGCTCCCGAGGCAAGGATAGGGAGCTCGAGCGTGGCCCTGTGCCCTCGGGTTGGCCGCGGGGTTGCTGCATGGCTTGGCCTTGGCCGCGGGCGAGCATTTGGCGAAAATGTGAGCACACGGTCCTCGCCGTTTCTTCGTATTCTTGGGCCAAAAACTGAGATCCACACCTACCTTCCACTTCTTTCTCCGGTTTTGCCTGAATTGGACGAGTGGGCCCACCTGTTTGGGCACCCGTTCGCTGCCGGTAAGATGGCCGTAAAACGAGTTTCGGAGCTCAGAATTGGATTCCGTTTTCTCCCACCACTGACTCCCACCAAACCCGACCACGCCAGCCCAAAATCCCATGCCGCCCCCGAAACGCGAAATTTGGCCACAATCCGTGTGCTATAGCTCACGTATTTTGGCCTTTTCCGGGGGAAAAATGGGCGCAGGGCCTCCCGCATCATTTTCGCAAGTTCTTCGATCGGAAAACAGTACTTGCACCGTGAGGAGGCCCCCGGCCCAGTTCTACCACAATCGGACCAATTCGCGGGCACGTTTCATCCCCTTTTCGCACCCCCGCACCCTCGGTAAATCGGGCGTAAAACGAGGTTCGGACCTCGAAATCGACTCCACTCTTTTCCAACGCTCGACTGTCGCACGTATCTAATGCATCACCCCAAAATCCCGCACCGCCCCGGAAACGCGAAAGTTGGCCAAGATCCGTGAGCTACAGCACATGGCCTTGGCCTTGGCCGCGGGGTGGCTGCGTGCCATGGCCTTGGCCTCGGGGTGGCTGCGTGCCAAGGCCTTGGCCACGGGCTGGCTGGGTACCATGGCCTTGGCCGCGGGTGGACGCGTGCCTTGGCCTTGGCCACGGGGTGGCTGCGTGCCTCTGCCTTGGCCTTGGCCGCGGGCTGGCTACGTGCCTTGCTCGAAATGCAGCAGATGCTCGTGACCAAGGCATGGTCGCACTCTCTCACGCACACACAACACACACTCCGGTCGCACTCCCGAGGCAAGGATAGGGAGCTCGAGCGTGGCCCTGTGCCTTGGCGTTGGCCGCGGGGTGGCTGCGTGGCTTGGCCTTGGCCGCGGGCGAGCATTTGGCCGAAATGTGAGCACACGATCCTCGCCGTTTCTTCGTATTCTTGGACCAAAAACTGAGATCCACAACTACCTTCCACTTCTTTCTCCGGTTTTGCCTGAATCGGACGAGTTGGCCCATCCGTTTGGGCACCCATTCGCTGTCGGTAAGATGGCCGTAAAACGAGTTTCGGAGCTCGGAATTGGATTCCGTTTTCTCCCGCCACCGACTCCCACCAAACCCGACGACGCCAGCCCAAAATCCCACGCTGCCCCCGAAACACGAAATTTGGCCACAATCCGTGTGCTATAGCTCACGGATTTTGGCCTTTTCTGGCGAAGAAATGGGTGCAGGGCCTCCCACATTATTTTTGCCATTTCTTCGAGCGGAAAGCAGTACTTGTGCCGTGAGGAGGCCCCCGGCCCAGTTCTACCACAATCGGACCAATTCGAGGGCACGTTTCGTCCCCTTTTCGCACCCCCGCACCCTCGGTACATCGGCCGTAAAACGAGTTTCGGACCTCAAAATCGACTCCCCTCTTTTCCGACGTTCGACTGTCGCACGTATCTACTGCATCAACCCCAAAATCCCGCACCGTCCCAGAAACACGAAAGTTGGCCAAGATCCGTGAGCGACAGCACACAGTCTTGGCCTTGGCCGCGGGGTGGCTGAGGGCCATGGCCTTGGCCGCGGCGTGGACGCATGCCTTGGCCTTGGCCTTGGCCACGTGGTGGCTGCGTCCCTCGGCCTTGGCCTTGGCCTCGGGCTGGCTCCGTGCCTTGCTCGAAATGCAGCACATGCTCGCGACCAAGGCAGGTCGCACACTCTCATGCACACACAACACACACTCGGGCCGCGATCCCGAGGCAAGGCTAGGGAGCTCGAGTGTGGCCCTGTGCCTTGGCATTGGCCGCGGGGTGGCTGCGTGCCATGGCCTTGGCCTTGGCCGCGGGGTGGGTGCGTGCCATGGCCTTGGCCTTGGCCGCGGGGTGGCTGCGTGCCATGGCCTTGGCCTTGGCCTCGGGGTGGCTGCGTACGAAGGCCTTGCCCGCGGGCTGGCTGCGTGCCTAGGCCTTGGCCGCGGCCTGGCTGGGTGCCATGCCCTTGGCCGTGGGTAGGGCACGTGCCTTGGCCTTGGCCACGGGGTGGCTGCGTGCCTCGGCCTTGGCCTTGGCCGCAGGCTGGCTTCGTGCCTTGCTCGAAATGCAGCACATGCTCGCAACCAAGGCAGGTCGCACAGTCTCACGCACACACAACGCACACTCCGGTCGCGCACCCGAGGCAAGGATAGGGAGCTCGAGCGTGGCCCTGTGCCTTGGCGTTGGCCGCGGGGTGGCTGCGTGCCTAGGCCTTGGCAGCGGGCTGGCTGGGTGCCATGGCCTTGGCCGCGGGGTGGACGCATGCCTTGGCCTTGGCCACGGGGTGGCTGCGTGCCTCGGCCTTGGCCTTGGCCGCGGGCTGGCTCCGTGCCTTTCTCGAAATGCAGCACATACTCGCGACCAAGCCAGGTCGCACACTCTCACGCACACACAACACACACTCCGGCCGCGCTCCCGAGGCAAGGATAGGGAGCTCGAGCGTGGCCCTGTGCCTTGGCGTTGGCCGCGGGGTGGCTGCGTGCCTAGGCCTTGGCAGCGGGCTGGCTGGGTGCCATGGCCTTGGCCGCGGGTTGGACGCATGCCTTGGCCTTGGCCACGGGGTGGCTGCGTGCCTCGGCCTTGGCCTTGGCCGCGGGCTGGCTCCGTGCCTTTCTCAAAATGCAGCACATACTCGCGACCAAGCCAGGTCGCACACTCTCACGCACACACAACACACACTCCGGCCGCGCTCCCGAGGCAAGGATAGGGAGCTCGAGCGTGGCCCTGTGCCTTGGGGTTGGCCGCGGGGTGGCTGCGTGCCTAGGCCTTGGCAGCGGGCTGGCTGGGTGCCATGGCCTTGGCCGCGGGGTGGACGCATGCCTTGGCCTTGGCCACGGGGTGGCTGCGTGCCTCGGCCTTGGCCTTGGCCGCGGGCTGGCTCCGTGCCTTTCTCGAAATGCAGCACATACTCGCGACCAAGCCAGGTCGCACACTCTCACGCACACACAACACACACTCCGGCCGCGCTCCCGAGGCAACCATAGGGAGCTCGAGCGTGGCCCTGTGCCTTGGCGTTGGCCGTGGGGTGGCTGCGTGGCTTGGCCTTGGCCGCGGGCGAGCATTTGGCCAAAATGTGAGCACACGGTCCTCGCCGTTTCTTCGTATTCTTGGACCAAAAACTGAGATCAACACCTACCTTCCACTTCTTTCTCCGGTTTTGCCTGAATCGGACGAGTTGGCCCACCCGTTTGGGCACCCATTCGCTGCCGGTAAGATGGCCGTAAAACGAGTTTCGGAGCTCGGAATTGGATTCCGTTTTCTCCCGCCACCGACTCCCACCAAACCCGACGACGCAAGCCCAAAATCCCACGCTGCCCCCGAAACGTGAAATTTGGCCACAATCCGTGTGCTCACGGATTTTGGCCTTTTCTGGCGGAAAAATGGGCGCAGGGCCTCCCCCATTATTTTTGCCATTTCTTCGAGCGGAAAGCAGTACTTGCGCCGTGAGGAGGCCCCCGGCCCAGTTCTACCACAATCGGACTAATTCGAGGGCGCGTTTCGTCCCATTTTCGCACCCCCGCACCCTCGGTACATCGGCCGTAAAACGAGTTTCGGACCTCAAAATCGACTCCCCTCTTTTTCGACATTCGACTGTCGCACGTATCTAATGCATCACCCCAAAATCCCGCACCGCCCCGGAAACGCGAAAGTAGGCCAAGATCCGTGAGCCATGGCCTTGGCATTGGCCTCGGGGTGGCTGCGTCCCATGGCCTTGGCCTCGGGGTGGCCGCGTGCCTCGGCCTTGGCCTGGGCCGCGGGCTGGCTCCGTGCCTTGCTCGAAATGCAGCACATGCTCGCGACCAAGGCAGGTCGCACACCCTCACGCACACACAACACACACTCCGGCCGCGCTCCCAAGGCAAGGATAGGGAGCTCAAGCGTGGCCCTGTGCCTTGGCGTTGACCGCGGGGTGACTGCGTGGCTTGGCCTTGGCCGCGGGCGAGCATTTGGCCAAAATGTGAGCACACGGTCGTCGCCGTTTCTTCGTATTCTTGGACCAAAAACTGAGATCCACACCTATCTTCCACTTCTTTCTCCGGTTTTGCCTGAATCGGACGAGTGGGCCCACCCGTTTGGGCACCCGTTCGCTGCCGGTAAGATGGCCGTAAAACGAGTTTCGGAGCTCGGAATTGGATTCCGTTTCCTCGCGCCACCGACCCCCACCAAACCCGACCACGCCAGCCGAAAATCCCACGCCGCCCCCAAAACGCGAAATTTGGCCACAATCTGTGTGCTATACCTCACGGATTTTGGCCTTTTCAGGGGGAAAAATGGGCGCAGGGCCTTCCGCATTATTTTCGCCATTTCTTCGAGCGGAAAACAGTACTTGCACCATGAGGAGGCCCCCGGCCCAGTTCTACCACAATCGGACCAATTTGCGGGCACGTTTCCCCTCTTTTCCGACGTTCGACTGTCTCACGTATCTAATGCATCACCCCAAAATCCCGCACCGCCCCAGAAACGCGAAAGTTGGCCAAGATCCGTGAGCGACAGCACACGGCCTTGGCCTTGGCCGTGGGGTGGGTGCGGGCCATGGCCTCGGGGTGGCTGCGTGCCATGGCCTTGGCCCTGGCCACCGGGTGGCTGTGTGCCAAGGCCTTGGCCGAGGGCTGGCCTTGGGCTGGCTGGGTGCCATGGCCTTGGCCGCGGGCTGGCTGGGTGCCATGGCCTTGGCCGCGGGGTGGACGCGTGCCTTGGCCTTGGCCACGGCGTGGCTGCGTGCCTCGGCCTTGGCCTTGGCCGCGGGCTGGCTCCGTGCCTTGCTCGAAATGCAGCACATGCTCGCGACCAAGGCAGGTCGCACACTCTCACGCACACACAACACACACTCCGGCCGCGCTCCCGAGGCAAGGATAGGGAGCTCGAGCGTGGCCCTGTGCCTTGGCGTTGGCCATGGGGTGGCTGCGTGGCTTGGCCTTGGCCACGGGCGAGCATTTGGCCAAAATGTGAGCACACGGTCCTCGCCGTTTCTTCGTATTCTTGGACCGAAAGCTGAGATCCACACCTACCTTCCACTTCTTTCTCCGGTTTTACCTGAATCGGAAGAGTTGGCCCACCCGTTTGGGCACCCGTTCGCTGCGGTAAGATGGCCGTAAAAGCGTGTTTGAGCTCGGAATTGGATTCCGTATTCTCTCCCACCAAACCCGACGAAGCCAATTGGTCCGGTTGTGGTAGAACCGGGCCGGGGCCTCCTCACGGTGCAAGTACTGTTTTCCGCTTGAAGAAATGGCGAAAATAATGCGGAAGGCCCTGCGCCCATTTTTCCCCCGGAAAAGGCCAAAATCCGTGAGGTATAGCACAAGGATTGTGGCGAAATTTCGCGTTTTGGGGGCGGCGTGGGATTTTCAGCTGGCGTGGTCGGGTTTGGTGGGTGTCGGTGGTGCGAGGAAACGGAATCCAATTCCGAGCTCCGAAACTCGTTTTACGGCCATCTTACCGGCAGCGAACGGGTGCCCAAACGGGTGGGCCAACTCTTCCGATTCAGGCAAAACCGGAGAAAGAAGTGGAAGGTAGGTGTGGATCTCAGCTTTCGGTCCAAGAATATGAAGAAACGGCGAGGACCGTGTGCTCACATTTTGGCCAAATGCTCGCCCGTGGCCAAGGCCAAGCCACGCAGCCACCCCGCGGCCAACGCCAAGGCACAGGGCCACGCTCGAGCTCCCTATCCTTGCCTCGGGAGCGCGGCCGGAGTGTGTGTTGTGTGTGCGTGAGGGTGTGCGACCTGCCTTGGTCGCGAGCATGTGCTGCATTTCGAGCAAGGCACGGAGCCAGCCCGCGGCCCAGGCCAAGTCCGAGGCACGCGGCCACTCCGAGGCCAAGGCCATGGGACGCAGCCACCCCGAGGCCAAGGCCATGGGACGCAGCCACCCCGAGGCCAAGGCCATGGGACGCAGCCACCCCGAGGCCAAGGCCATGGGACGCAGCTCACGGATCTTGGCCTACTTTCGCGTTTCCGGGGCGGTGCGGGATTTTGGGGTGATGCATTAGATACGTGCGACAGTCGAACGTCAGAAAAGAGGGGAGTCGATTTCGAGGTCCGAACCTCGTTTTACGGCCGATTTACCAAGGGTGCGGGGTGCGAAAAGGGGACGAAACGTGCCCTCGAATTGGTCCGATTGTGGTAGAATCGGGCCGGGGGCCTCCTCACGGTGCAAGTACTGTTTTCCGCTCGAAGAAATGGCAAAAATAATGCGGGAGGCCCTGCGCCCATTTTTCCGCCAGAACAGGGCAAAATCCGTGAGCTATAGCACACGGATTGTGGCCAAATTTCGCGTTTCGGGGGCGGCGTTGGATTTTGGGCTGGCATCGTCGGGTTTGGTGGGAGTCGGTGGCGGGAGAAAACGGAATCCATTTCCGATCTCCGAAACTCGTTTTACGGCCATCTTACCGGCAGCGAACGGGTGCGAAAACGGGTGGGCCCACTCGTCCGATTCAGGAAAAACCAGAGAAAGAAGGGGAAGGTAGGTGTGGATCTCAGTTTTTGGTCCAAGTATACGAAGAAACGGCGAGGACCGCGTGCTCACATTTTGGCCAAATGCTCGCCCGCGGCCAAGGCCAAGCTATGCAGCCACCGCGCGGCCAACGCCAAGGCACAGGGCCACGCTCGAGCTCCATATCCTTGCCTCGGGAGCACGGCCGGAGTGTGTGTTGTGTGTGCGTGAGAGTGTGCGACCTGCCTTGGTCGCGAGCATATGCTGCATTTCGAGAAAGGAACGTAGCCAGCCCGCGGCCAAGGCCAAGGCCGAGGCACGCAGCCACCCCGTGGCCAAGGCCTAGGCACGCGTCCACCCCGCGGCCAAGGACATGGCACCCAGCCAGCCCGCGGCCAAGGCCTAGGCACGCAGGCACCCCGCGGCAAGGCCTAGGCACGCAGGCACCCCGCGGCCAAGGCCTTGGCACACAGCCACCCGGTGGCCAAGGCCAATGCCATGGCACCCAGCCACCCCGCGGCCAAGGCCTAGGCACGCAGCCGCCCCGTGGCCAAGGGCAAGGCCGGGTGCTGTCACTCACGGATCTTGGCCAACTTTCGCGTTTCCGGGGCGGTGCGTGATTTTGGGGTGATGCATTAGATACGTGCGACAGTCGAGCGTTTAAAAAGAGGGGAGTCGATTTCGAGGTCCGAACATCGTTTTACGGCCGATTTACCGAGGGTGCGGGGGTGCGAAAAGGGGACGAAACGTGCCCGCGAATTGGTCCGATTGTGGTAGAACTGGGCCGGGGGCCTCCTCACGGCGCAAGTACTGTTTTCCACTCGAAGAAATGGCGAAAATAATGCGGGAGGCCCTGCGCCCAATTTTCCACCGGAAAAGGCCAAAATCCGTGAGCTATAGCACACGGATTGTGGCCAAATTTCGTTTTTCGGGGCGGCGTGGGATTTTGGGGGCTCGCATTTGGTGGGAGTCGATGGCGGGAGAAAACGGAATCCAATTCCGATCTCGCGCCATCTTTTGGGCCCACTCGTCCGATTCAGGAAAAACCGGAGAAAGAAGTGGAAGGTAGGTGTGGATCTCAGTTTTTGGTCCAAGAATACGAAGAAACGGCGAGGACCGTGTGCTCACATTTTGGCCAAATGCTCGCCCGCGGCCAAGGCCAAACTATGCAGCCACCCCGCGGCCAACGCCAAGGCACAGGGCCACGCTCGAGCTCCATATCCTTGCCTCGGGAGCACGGCCGGAGTGTGTGTTGTGTGTGCGTGAGAGTGTGCGACCTGCCTTGGTCGCGAGCATATGCTGCATTTCGAGAAAGGAACGTAGCCAGCCCGCGGCCAAGGCCAAGGCCGAGGCACTAAGCCACCCCGTGGCCAAGGCCAGGGCACTCGTCCACCCCGCGGCCAAGGCCATGGCACCCAGCCAGCCCGCGGCCAAGGCCAAGGCACCCAGCCAGCCCGCGGCCAAGGCCTAGGCACGCAGCCAGCCCGTGGACAAGGCCTTGGCACGCAGGCACCCCAAGGCCAAGGCCAAGGCCATGGCACGCAGCCACCCCGCGGCCAAGGCCAAGGCCGTGTGCTGTAGCTCACGGATCTTGGCCAATTTTCGCACACACAACACACACGCCGTGCTTTCCGGGCGGTGCGGGATTTTGGGGTGATGCATTAGACCTTCCACGTGAATCGACAGTCGAGCATTGGAAAAGAGGGTAAACATGCTTGCGACCAAGGCACGTCACACACTCTCGCACACACACAACACACACTTGGGCCGCGCTCCCGGGGCAAGGATAGGGATCTCGAGCGTAGCCCTGTGCCTTGGCCTTGGCCGCGGGGTGGCCGCGTGCCTTGGCCTTGGTCTTGGCCGTGGCGACATTTTGCCAAAATGTGAGCACACGGTCCTTGCCGTTGCTTTGAATTCTTGCACCAAAAACTGAGATCCACACCTACCTTCCACTTCTTTCACGGTTTGCCTGAATCGGACGAGTTGGCCCGCCCGTTTGGGCACCCGTTCTCTGGCGGTAAAATGGCCGTAAACGAGTTTGAACTCGGGTGGATTCGTTTTCTCCACCGACTCCCACCAAACCCGACCACGCCCGCCAAAATCACGCCTCCCGAAACATGAAATTTGGCCGCAATCCGTGAGCTACAGCACACGGCCTTGCCCGCGCGGTGGCTGCATGCCTAGGCCATGGCCACGGGGTGGCTGCGTGCCTAGGCCTTGGCCGCGGGGTGGCTGCTTGCCTTGCTCGAAATGCAGCACATGCTCGCGACCAAGGCACATCGCACACTCTCGCACACACACAACACAAACTTGGGCCGCACTCCCGGGGCAAGGATAGGGAGCTCGAGCGTGGCCCTGTGCCTTGGGCTTGGCCGAGGGGTGGCCGCGCGCCTTGGCCTTGGCCTTGGCCGCGGGCGAGCATTTGCCTAGATGTGAGGACACGGTCCTCGCCGTTGCTCGCATTCTTGGACCAAAAACTGAGATCCACACTCACCTTCCACTTCTTTCTCGGTTTTGCCTGAATCGGATGAGTTGGCCCACCCGTTTGGGAACCCGTTCTCTGGCGGTAAAATGGCCGTAAAACGAGTTTCGGAGCTCGGAATTGGATTCCGTTTTGTCCCGCCACCGACTCCCACCAAACCCGACCACGCCAGCCAAAAATCCCACGCGCCCCGAAAGCGAAATTTGGCCGCAATCCGTGTGCTATAGCTCACGGATTTTGCCTTTTCGAAGCGGGAAAATGGGCGGAGGGCCTCCGCATTATTTTCACCATTTCTTCGAGCGCAAAACAGTACTAGCACTGTGAGGAGGCCCCGGCCCAGTTTACCACAACCGGACCAATTTGCGGGCACGCGTTTCGTCACCTTTTCGCACCCCGCTAGTTCGGTAAATCAGCCGTAAAAACGAGGTTCGACCTCGAATCGACTCCCGTCTTCTCTGACGCTCGACTGTCGCATGTATCTAATGCATCACCCCAAAATCCCGCACCGCCCCGGAAACGCGAAAGTTGGCCAAGATCCGTGAGCTACAGCACACGGCCTTGGCCGCGGGGTGGCTGCGTGCCTAGGCCTTGGCAGCGGGGTGGCTGGGTGCCATGGCCTTGGCCTTGGCCGCGGGGTGGCAGCGTGCCTAGGCCTTGGCCGCGGGGTGGCTGGGTGCCTAGGCCTGTGCCGCGGGGTGGCTTGTTGCCATGGCCTTGGCCTTGGCCTCGGGGTGGCTGCGTGCCTTGGACTTGGCCACGGGGTGGCTGCATGCCTTGGCTTTGGCCGCGGGGTGGCTGCGTGCCTTGCTCGAAATGCAGCACATGCTCGCGTCCAAGGCACGTCGCACACTCTCGCACACACACAACACACACTTGGACCGCCCTCCCGGGCATGGATAGGGAGCTCGAGCGTGGCCCTGTGCCTTGGCCTTGGCCGCGGGGTGACCGAGTGCCTTGGCCTTGGCCTTGGCCACGGGCGAGCTTTTGGCCAAAATGTGAGCACACGGTCTCGCCGTTTCTTCGTATTCTTAGACCAAAACTGAGATCCACACCTACCTTCCACTTCTTTCTCCGGTTTTTCCTGAATCGGACGACTTGGCCCACC